>QRFJ01000640.1:0-106147 GCA_006176705.1 Cocos nucifera | reverse complement strand
ATTTTCTTGCATCTCCTGTTGACAATTTCGAACCTTTTTGTTGGCCTGTATGGGATTCTGTTTAGATCTATGCTTACTGGATTTTTTTTTTCGTGGAGTTTACCTTGTCTGCGTTGTAAAGGATGGATTTTGACTGTGATCGGTGATTCTTTAGTTGTATGAAGTTTCAACCTTTATTCATTATATTGGCATTTTCTTTCATAATTTTTTGACTTGGGTTTGGAAGGAAACTAAAAAATCCTTGAAGAAACATGGGGTATCTGTTTCATAATTATCCATTCAACAATAAGTCTGATGCATGCCCTATGTGAAACTATGGTAGGAATTAGGTTAGCTCGCTGGCTAACCTGTTAAGTTTCTAGTTTCACAGGTGGCATCTACGGGTGAGATTGCTAATTAAGGCTGAATTTCCACTGTGTGAAGGGTGAAATTTAATGCAAATTTGGGCTATTTTATTTTCCTGTTTCAGAGCTTCCTTGCCTGAATAGAGACTTAATTGATTTGTGCTAGCTGATATGCATGTGATTTTCTATGATGGAAATGCATTTTGTAGCAAGAAACTTATTTGCACGGCAAGAGTTAAATGCGAATACGCCATGTCTCATCTTCTTATTGTTATGTATCATAACATTTATGCATAAAATACATGATTTTAGGGCTAGCAATGCTTGCTTTCCATTTGAGGTTAACCTTTCTTTACTCGGATCTTCTATATACTGGCTAAAAGAAGAAATGATGTTAAATTTGATTATAGTTGTTGATGATCAGTTCTAAGCCCTGCTTGTTGTAGTTGTGGTTATCCTCGTCATCATCATCATCATCCTTCTTGTCCTCCAAGCCTTTTCCCACCAAAATGGGATGAGTTTTGGGTCATCACCCTAAGAGGGCTTTAAGAGTACTTTTTTTGTGACTATCAGCCTAATGTTAAATTTCTAAATGATAGTCCCAGCTTCATAGGATAGACAACTTTAGAGGGCCTGCTACCTGGAAAAATATTAACCATACTGCTTTTATGTGGTTACTGTATGTGGTCATAGTCATATTGCTAAAGGACCTAAAAGGTGGTCCACTTAGCATTATGCTGATGCTGCTGCATATATAAGCTGCTTATTATTGTATGATGAAGATGTAGGCCCATTTATGATTTATCATTCTGGAGCCACATATACAGCCAAATCTTACACTCCTATGTAGGGGTGTGAATTTAAGCTGATGGTTAGGTTTTATGTGGATTTTGGGAGGGTTTGATTTGGGTATTAGTAATGTTAAGATATTAATTATTATAACTTTAGCTGGTCAGTATTAGGTACTAAGCAATAAGCAGGGCACCTTTTAAAACATTGTTTATCATGATTAATAACAAGTTTGATGGACATAATTTGTAGCTTGCTGTGTTTCATGCTTAAAATAGAGTATGTTGTCTTGGTCAAGTTAGCACTTTGCGAATTGTCTATGTGTCTGGGCTATTGGCAAATGTCCATTAAGGATGCTGTGAATAAAGGTTGGTCATTGAGGGCACCACTTTATTTATATTTGAAATGAAGATTCTTTTGCAATTGTCAAGGTGAAGTTGAGTTAATTTATGCATGTGCATGGTGAGAAGGAAACTCTCCCCTTCTCTCTCATATCATTTAAGACTAAGCTGCACACATCAGAAAGATAGTGAAGGGAAAATTTTAGTAGAGAAATCTCAGGTGAAAAGAGAGTGGTTTAGTTTGTTTGAGAATGAAAAAAGCAAAGAAAGGGAAATCAACAATTGACGTTTAGGCAGCCTAACAATAAATGCAGAATCAATATATAGAATGGATGCTATAAGGTCAAAAATGATATTGTAGGATTTGTGAATTCAAACAAATGTATGTGCCAAGGTTTGACCAAAACCTCATAAAAGGGGTGGTGGATTTAATAGGGTAAAAGGAGGCAAATAAGATAATAAGAGAATACCTACTGCAAATCTGGATAGGGGTATTTAATTTAGGCTTTTGTAGAAGTTTTACAGTGCTTCATATTATGGGCCACAATTCCACATTGTGTTTGTTGGAATAGGAATCAAAAATGAGAATTGGGAATGGGTATTAGTTTTCCATTTTAGTCCATTGCCATGATTTGCAGGTGATTTAGATGCAAAATTGCAGACTTAAGTAGTTATTGAATGACCATAACAGGGGTAAAAGGATCCCTAGGGGGAGGGTATGTGCAGGGGTGGGGTTGGATATGAGCCTAAGCAATAATAAAAAAGATGTTTCTTATAATATAAATTATATAATTTTAGTATAATAACATATACTATTTATTGCATATGATTTAATTACTATGACAAAATATATTATTACATATAAAACGATCTTATGTTATCTAATATAATATATAATTCTATGAACCATACATTATTAAACGCATAGTTAAATTATATGTTACATTTTATGGTATAGACTAAAAAGAATGGATCAAACACAATATATAATAATAATAATAAGATATTATTGTATTTTAATATCATAACATCCATTATGATGTATAATTATGTAATGGTGAATAATTATATCATAATATTATAATAATTGTACTGTATATTTTATGCTGATTGGAATATATTTCAAGAATTGCTTAATTCACTCAAATTATCTCGATTAGCCAAACATAGAAATCCAAATCAGTTATTTATGCTGACTCCTAGGAACGGATATCCTGGGAATAGGTAGAACAATCCTGATTTCAATTTCTGCCAGCCAAAGATGGAAATAGGTATTAAACTTGCACTCAACATACTCTAATCAATGCTGCAGTGCAAATGTAGGGAAGGCATTACATGACTCACAAACTTCAAACCAACTCAATTAAATGTTTCTAATGCCTTGTAAAATGTACTCGATGTAATTTGGCTTGCTTTAAATTGTATAGTATAGGACATTTTAATTGCATGAGTTCTTATTACCAATATTGGTAAATCTGGCTGGTATTTTGAATGGGAGACCAAGCGATGATCTAATGTTGCAGGTTCAAAGGACCATGCATAAATATATCGCAGTCACATGTGTAGTGTGTGCATTGCAAAAATGATATTGATTGTTCTATTTGATCCAATATTTTATAAATTTAGGTATAATTCCTTATTGGTTATATGTTGGTACACCATGTGTGATAATATGTTTTGTATTGACACAAGGTATTAGTGGCATGACTTTAAGCAAAACCAAAGCATTGCACATGTCTTGCATGTCTGTTATTATTATTTTTTTAGAAAAGGTAAAACCTATCTAAATAAATAAATGATAATGCTAGAGGAGGGATTTGAACCTTCCACATCATGATTAACTGCCACCCCCTCTAACCAATGCAGGGTGGGAAATGTGGATAGCGAACTTGATGGGGAACGTGGGTTGGGAGACATGGATGGTCACAGATGTCTCGCTTATGATCACATTATGGGAGTTGGTATTATAATTATATAGCAGATACAAAAGAAGGCACAGAAACCCCTTTAAGCTTGACACTTAATAGTATAGGTTGACTAAGTGTAGACTGGGGCTTGTATGGGTGGTTGCTTGATACCTGAATCCATGATTCAATAGTTCTTTCTTTAATGATGCTAAATTTATTTTAATAACACTTATTGACTTGCTTACAAGCAAAATTATAGTAATTCAAACCGTCTTTGACTATAGATACCAATAGTTTTGTTGGGGATAAATCCCGCTCCTGTCGAAGTCTAGTTCGATGCTCAGCCTAATCAACCGGTAGCCATGGAAGAGCTTCAGCGGACGAGTTTTAGCCGAACTCTTTCAGCCGGCCGAACTCCTTTAGCCTGCTTAGTCCCTATCGAACTTCTTCAACCGGCCGAACTCCTCAACGGTCGAGCTCCAGTCGAACTCCCACAATAGTTGAACTCTCTTCGCGCTCTTTCAGCCAGACGCCTACAGGAGTCGAATTTCTTCCAAGCTTTCCCTTGGTCGAACTCTGGAATTGATACATGCTGAAGTCCACCAACCAACGCCGGCTTTCTCAGAGCTACGACCATTAAATCTCGACAAACGGTCACCATTAGTCTGCTACAGACGACAGCGATCCGCTATCAGGTGGCGATGGCTGTCACCATCAATCTATGGCAGGCGGCATTGCAGACGGCGTCTTCCTTCGTGACTGACCCCGTCAGACCTCGAGCGGTCCGCTATCAGGTAGCTACAGCTGTCACCATCAATCCGCTACAAGCTCCACCTATAAAAAGGATCCTTCAGATACATTTTCTCCAAGCTCTAAGCTTTAAGCTTTAAGCTCGAAGCTCTCCTCTCCTTTTCTTTAAACTCTGTCGAACTCATTCCAGAGCACTTTATTTCTATTGGTCAGAAGAGCTGACTTGACCGTTGGAGGATCCTGTCGGAGCCACCACCACCGACTCCAGATGGAATTTTGTTTTGCAGGTCACCGGCGGCGACCTCGTCCTCCTTCACTCTAGCTCGATCCGGCGTCAACTAGATTCTGCACCAATAGAATTGGCGCTAGAGGAAAGGCCACCTCTGTTCTTGAGGTATTCTTGAGGCCCCTTGTTCTTAAAGGAGTACTCAGCGATGATTTCTCTATTCCCTCTCCGGAGATCTCTCTTCTTTCTTTTTAGAGTTCTTTTTTGGAGAAAGAATGCCTCCCAGGAGAGCTTCGACTTGGCAATCGACGGCCTCCGTGCCAGGTCCATCTGCTTCCACTTCAGCCCCGACAATCCAGGCTCCACCTGAAGCTGCGGTAGATGCGGAGCAGTTCAACCTACTGGTCCAGCAGATTTGTGGCCTTGTCGAGATGATGTAGGCCGTGCGACAGCCTTCGACGGTGACTTTGCCAGCAAACCTACTATCAGGATGCCAGGAATCGATTTTAAGGAAAAGCATTTGGCCTAGCTACCAATCGTTCTTAGGAAGGAGAAACAAAGGGGCATGAAGTTCTCCCCCACAAGGTTTCATAGGAGGGCGGAATGAAGTTCGGTCGCGCTCACGACCTCCCCCAGCGCAAGCGGCCCGAACTCCTTCTCGAGCTCGTCATCAAGGAAGCTTCGATGGAAGGACGCGAAGAAGTCCTCCCCCCAGAAGCTAGAACCACCAATGAGGGAGGAACGACAAGGAGATCGGCCGCCTCCCGGCATCATCGATGCTATCTTCGGGGGCTTGGTACTTCGGTGGGCTGTCATCTTCCAGTGTCAAAGTCAAGAGAAGCTTGCTCCAAATTGAGGAGGCCGGCATGAGTTAGAGGAGGTCGTTCGGACGGGACTTACCGTCCGAGGGAACTTGGAGGAACAACGCCCCTACGATCCTGAAATATAGAAAATCCGGGGATGTGCTGTCAGTAACTTTCCTTCGGTAAAATTCTTCCATTTCAATAATATTGTTTCTGGATGCAAAAACTATGTGATGATAGGGAAGAAGTAGTCAATAGTTGCCGTGTTAGGAACAGGAGGAGAACCTCGTCCTAACATGAGTCGGCCAAAGTCCTTCAACCTCGGCCGCAGGAGATAAGATCTCCCTCGAGGGTCTAGACCGACCTCAGCTGTAGGAGATAAGATCTCTCCCAAGTGCTCGCAACAACCTTGGCCGTAGGAGATAAGATCTCCCCCGAGGGTCCGGGCCAACCTCGGCTATAGGAGATAAGATCTCCTCCGAGCGCCCGCATCAATCTCGGCTGCAGGAGATAAGATCTCCTCCGAGCGCCGCAACCTCGGCTGCAGGAGATAAGATCTCTCGGGCAACCCTCGCAGGAGATAAGATCTCGAGCGTCCGCAACAACCTCGGGCTGCAGGAGATAAGATCTCTCCGAGGGTCCGGGCCAACCTCGGCTGCAGGAGATAAGATCTCTTCCGAGCGCCCGCATCAACCTCGCCGCATGAGATAAGATCTCTCTCGAGGGTCTGGGCCGACCTCGGCTGCAGGAAATAAGATCTCCCCCGAGCGCCGCATCAACCTCGGCCGCAGGAGATAAGATCTTCCCTGAGGGTCCGGGCCAACCTCGGCTACAGGAGATAAGATCTTTTCCGAGCGTCCGTAACAATCTCGGCTGCAGGAGATAAGATCTCTTCGAGAGTCCGCCAACCTCGCCGCAGGAGATAAATCTCCCCCGAGGGTTCGGACCGACATCGGCTGTAGGAGATAAGATCTCCCCGAGCGCCCGCAACAACTTGGCTGGAGAGATAAGATCTCCCCTGAGCGACCGAACAACCTCGGCAGGGGATAAGATCTCCTCCAAGGGTCCGGGGCAACCTTGGCTGCCAGGAGATAGATCTCTCCCGAGCGCTAGGCCAACCTCGCTGCAGAGATAACATCTCTCCCGGGGTCAGGCCATCTCGGCTGCAGGAATAAGATCTCCTCCGAGCGCCCACATCAATCTCGGCTGCAGAAGATAAGATCTCCCCGCGACCGGCAACCTCGCTGCAGGAGATAACATCTCCCGAGGGTCGAGCCAACCTCGACTGTAGGAGATAAATCTCTTCCGAGCATCTGTATTAACCTCGACTGTAGGAGATAAGATCTCCCCGAGCGCCCAGATCGACCTCGACTGTAAGAATAAGATCTCCCCGAGCGTCGATCAACCTCGGCTGCAGGAGATAAATCTCCTCCGAGGGTCCGGCCAACCTCGGCTAGAGATAAGCTCTCCCGAGCGTCCGTATCAATCTCGGCCAGAGATAAGATCTCCCTCGAGCGACCGTGACAACCTCGCTACAGGAGATAAGACTTCCCCAAGCGCCCGATTAACCTCGGCTGCAGGAGATAATCTCCCCGAGCCGACCTCGGCTGCAGGAGATGAGATCTCCCACGAGCCAACTCGGCCATAGGAGATAAGATCTCCTCCGAGCGCCGAGTCAACCTCGGCTGGAGATAAGATCTCTTCCGAGCGACCGAGACAACCTCGGCTGGAGATAAGATCTCTCTCAAGCGACCGTGACAACCTCGATTAGAGATAAGACCTCTTCCGAGCGACCGAGTCAACCTCGGCTGTAGGAGATAAGATTTCTCCCGAGCTTCAACCTCAGCTGCAGGAGATAAGATCTCCCCCCGAGTCAGCCTCGACTGCTGGAGACAATATCGCCCTCGAGGAGCTCAACCTCCGACCTCGACCGCAGGAGACGAAATTTACTTCAACCTCGGCTAGAGATGAGATCTACTCCGGGCTTCAACTTCAGCATTAACTTTGGCCAGAGATGAGATCTCTCTCGAGCTTCAACTCTAATCAGCATAGAGCCCAAAAGAGGACTTCGGCAGTCGCCTTTTCTGCACTCCCTTCCTTCGAGTTTCGAACTCGGGAGTGGGGGGACTATTGTTGGGGATAAATCCCGCTCCTGTCGAAGTCCAGTTCGATGCTCAGTCTAATGCAACCGGTAGCCACGGAAGAGCTTCAGCGGACGAGTTTTAGCCGACCTCCTTCAGCCGGCCGAACTTCAGTCGGACTCCTACGATAGCCGAACTCTCTCCACGCTCTTCCAGCTAGACGCCTACAGGAGCCGAACTCCTTTCAAGCTTTCCCTTCGGTCGAACTTCTCTGGAATTGATACATGCCGAAGTCCACCAACCAACGCCCGCTTTCTCAGAGCTACGGCTATTAAATCTCGACGAACGATCGTCATCAGTCTGCTGCAGGCGACAGCGATCCGCTACCAGGCGGCGATGACTGTCACCATCAATTTGTGGCAGGCGGCGCCGTAGACGGCACCTTCCTCCGTGACTGACTCTGTCAGATCTCAAGTGGCTCGCTATCAGGCAGCTGCAGCTGTCACCATCAACCTGCTATAAGCTCTGCCTATAAAAAGGACCCTCCAGATACGTTTTTTCCAAGCTCTAAGCTCTCCTCTCCTCTCAAAAGCTTAAAGCTCACTTCTCATTACTGAGTACTCCATTTTCGTTGGCCAGAAGAGCTGACTTGACCGTTGGAGGATCCTGTCGGAGCCACCACCACCGACTTCGGACGGAATTTTATTTTGCAGGTCACCGGCGGCGACCTCGTCCTCCTCCACTCCAGCTCGATCCGGTATCAATCAGGTTCTGCACCAACAAGTTTATTCTATTTTTAGCACATTCAATAGTTAAGAATTAAAGAATAATGCTTAGAAGGTCCAAAGCTTATGCAGATTATCTACCATCCATGCACCACTCCTCTCATCTCTTTTGTAAGAGACACTTCCCCTGTAGTGGGAAATGATAGGTTTGAATTCTGTGGTTGGGGCCGACAAAAGCTATCTTGTCAAATGATATACTCATATATGTTAAGGGCTTTGCTAATTTCATCTAGTATTTTGTAAAATGGATGTAAACTTATAATTCAATATAAAAAGGGAGTTTGTTATCAAATTCAGGTTAAATATTGGTGATTTGTTGCAAGGGCAAAGAATGTGCATAAAAGTTACAGTGACATTGTTGAGGAGAATATGCTGATGCCACAGCAAGCTGCACTAGTAATTTTTGTGGGACTAATGACTAATGGGGGCTTGCACCAAACTTGTATTTGGGCAAATAACATGGTGTAGGCCAATGATCTAGGTTCAATTGATGAGAAGATGCTGATGCCATGGCAAGCTTCACAGGTAATTTCTTTGAGAGTTGAGACTAATGAGTGTGTGGGCTTGCGCTAAATTTGTACTTGTATTTATGAAGATATAACATGGTGTAAGCAAACGATATAGGTTCAGTTGATGAGAACATGCAAATGTTAAATTCTAAATTGGAAATATGGAATAAACCCTTAAAGGATAATGGCCTATAGATCAATAAATTGAAATAGGTTATACAAATGCAATTATTGTGGAAATGTAAATGAGATTAGTAACTTGGTTGGAACAGACGACTAAGAAATACCAGTGTACCTGATTTCTTTAACAATACCACAGTGTGCCTGATTTCTTAATCTCGGATCTGTGTTTTAGAAAATGCAGAGGTTGATGAAGGCAAATCTAAATTATGATACACATTATGGTGCCAAAGAGTTGTCATAATACAAGGTGTGCACATGATGTACCCATAATACTGGTTTGTATCTTTTACTAATGCTTAGATTGTAGCGTCTAGGTGTGGTAAACTTCAATATAGACTGATATTCAGATGGTCTGTTTGTTGCAGCTTGCTTTGTATCATCTTCTCATTAATTCTATCTTTTGTTCAGGCATATCACTCCTATCGCATATTGACAACACTGTAGTAACTTTTACTTTCCATTGAATGTAATCTTATTTCCACCATGAAACTTGAATTTCTTTTTCTCGTTAGATCTAACATAATGCTATCTTCTCCTTAGTCATGCTTACTAGCATCTCTTTAGTTTGTTTAAGATACTAATTTGTTTAGGTGGATCATGTCATCTATTGATGTTTAATACTTATCTACTTTCTGCTAGAAAAGCAATTCAAGTTAGTCTTGATGCCCCAAAAGGGACTTACCTAGTATGATATAGCATGCTAGAACCATATTGTATATTGTTGCACATCTCTATGTGTCATTGTAAGCGCAGTCTCAGCATAATTTGGCTTTGCAAGCCCATAATATGTATTAACATGACAAATAATACTTCATTACTTGTGTGGAACTGACAACTGGAAAAAGCAACACCTGCCAAATAAGTGAATGCTGTCATCTTATAATATTTGTAAATCATTGCATATGTTTGTTTCCTTCTTTTCTTCCTGAAAATTTGGAGCACTGCCTTTTTACTGTATTACTCATATGTCTGTATTCCTAATTGTTGAATTTATTTGATTTGATAAAGCGATTTGCAGCCCATCCATCTTATTTATTGTATCCTTTTTCCCAAGAAAACTCTTTTATTTTTTTTGGTAATTGTCATTCTAAAAAACATAGAATTGTTTCAGTTCCACTCTTTGACTTATATTATGTCCCTTAAATACAAATGCAACTCAGTATATTGCACCTTGCCTCCTTTCTATTGCCTAGACTCTTCTAATTGTGGGGAAATCTTGGAGAGTGTGTTTCCTGGTTGCATGAGCTTTTTTCCCTCCCTTTCCCTCAATATGGTAGTTTTTCCTTCTAGTTAACTAGCTTTTCAGTTTTCATTGTAGGCTCCTCTCTTGACCAAAGCTACCTTTGCTACATATTTGATACTTCATAGAAGCTTAATGTTAGGTCAAGAGCTGGTTGTTAGCAATTCAATCTGGATTTTTTCAATTTGATCAATAAAGTTGACCAGTATAAATGTAAGCGGTGCCATGTTGAGGTTAAATTATCATGCCTCCTGCCTAGTGTCAAATTCTTTTCATTATAAGAAAATTTTTGAGAGCTGTATCCTGGTTGGACGAGCTAATATTATGGGTGAAAGTGGACTGGATAATATCTATCTGGATCTATTTTCATATCTGAATTTATTCGGATATGGATAGAAATTTGAGCATCTGACTAATATCCATCTCCGTATCCATATTCGTCAAAGAAAAATGGATATGGATATAGATAGATAAGTATTTGATCTATATCTGAATATCCAATTTTAGTTATAATCCTGTTGGGGATAAACTCCACTTCCGTCGAAGTTCGGTCTGGAGCTCAGCCGAAAGATTTATAATTGCTGAAGACCTCCAATTGCGGCTTTAACTATCCCCCAAAAAACGGCCGCTTCTCCTTCAGATGGACTTCTCCGCCTGTCGAACTCCTCTCGGACTTCTCTGTCAGATGGACTTCTCCGTCAGTCGAACTCCTTCTGAACTTCTCCTTTAGATGGACTTCTCCGTCAGTCGAATTTCTTACGTACTTTTCCTTCAGACGGATTTCTTCGCTAGTCGAATTCCTTTCGGACTTCTCTTTCAGACGGACTTTCCCTCTGTGTCACCCTCAGGAATTTCTCTCTGACACTAGAAGGACCTCAGCATATAAACTCGATACAACGAATATCAGTACGGTCGATCTTGAGGGACATCCAAACCACTCGAGAGCTACCGTAACTAGAGGTCCTTCACCACCCCTGGTCGATCTATCCGAACTTCAACTATTAAAATCCAACAAACCGGCACGTCGCAACAAATGGCCACTCATCCTTCGTAACAAACCCCACGTGGCCCTGAGCGGCCCACTACCAGACGGTTATGACTGTCACCATCAGTTTGTTACAGGCTCCGTTTATATAAGAGACCCTCCAGATACACTTTTGGGGGGGAGCTCTCATCTTCTACTCAAAACTCTACTCAATTTTCTGTTGGCCAGAAGAGCTGACTTAATCGTTGGAGAGTCATGTCGGGGCCATCATCCCCCGACTCAGGACGGGATTTTGTTGTGCAGGTCATCGGCAGCGATCTCTTCTTCTCCAACTCCAGCTCGATTCGGCGTCAACCAGGTTCTGCACCAATAGGATTGGCGCTAGAGGAAAGGCCGTTGAGTCCTTATTCTAAAAGGAGTGCTCAGTTAATTATGTGTTTTCTCCTTCAAGGTTCATCTCCATTTTTTCTCTCAACCTCAAAAATGCCTCCAAAGAAGATGACTACTTGGAGATCCACCGCCTCTGCCGTCAGATCTGAGCCAAACCCACCTGCTTCAGCACCATCACTAGCACCGCAACCTCCTCCATCGGTGATAATGGTGGATCCAGAGCAGTTCATTCTACTGGTGTAGCAAGTCCGGGGCCTCACCGAAATGGTGCAGGCCATGCAGCAACCTCTGTGACGGTCCGGCCGGAAAACCCCCTTGTTGGGATGTCAAGAACTAGTCCCAAGGAGGCATACTTAGGTCAGTAGGCCCGATAGTCCTGGAAAGGGGAAATGGAAGATAGAAGTCCCTTGCTTAGATTATGATTCTTCTCCGGAGGAAACCTTCTCTATCTACGGTCGGAAACCTTTCGAGATCTACAATCGAGACAAAGCCCTCGATCGAAAACTTCAGGAAATGGATCAGCTGATTAAAGAGCTCCGCCATGTTGTCCTAGCTAACCACGACAACATCTGCACTAACCCTCCTTTCTCCCAGAGAATCATGCAGGAGTTGATTCCACTTAATTTCAAGCTCCCCTAATTCGAGAGCTACGACGGGACCACTGATTTGGTTGACCAACTGGATGCCTTTTGGACTATGATGCTGCTCCATGGCGCATCAGACGCCATTTTGTGCCGAGCTTTCCCATCTACTCTGAAGAGAGCAGCGAGAAACTGTTACTCGGTGCTGAAGTTGGGTATGATCTTCTCCTTCGACCAAATGAGCCATCAGATTGTAGCTCATTTTGTCAGCAACCGACGTCCAAGGCAAGGCTCGGACGTTCTCATCAACATCAAGCAACAGGAAGGGGAGTCCATCCGAGTTTATGTCAATCGTTTTAACGCCGCTGCATCGGAGGTCCGAAATTGGAACCAATCCATCGCCATGGCCGCATTAAAGAGTGGTCTTCAGAAGAATGATCTGCTATTCTTCCTGGAGAAGAAGTATCCCTGGGACTTTGCTGACCTGTTAGCTCGGGTCGAAGGCTACGCTCGAGCTGAAGAAGCCTTCAAACTGAAGGACGAGGAGGTCGTGAGAAAGCGACAGGTGAGCGAGTCTAGCAAGCTCGCTATTGAAGAGAAGCCGAATGAAATTCAGCCGCGCTCTCGAACTCTTCCCAAGCGCAAGCAAGCCTGAACTCATCTTCGAGCTCGTCGTCAAAGAAGTCCTGACAGAAGAGCACGAAGGAGCTCTTCCCTCAGAAGGTTTCACAACTATGCTCCCCTCAATGTTCCAAAAACTCAAGTACTAATGGAGATTAAGAAGCAGCTGCCAAGGCTGGAGAGGATGCACACTCATTCGGGTAAGCACAATCCAAACAAGTACTGTCTCTACTATCGTGACCACGGTCATGATACTGAAGAATGTATTCAGCTCCAAGATGAGATCGAGGAGCTCATCAGGCGAGGTCGGCTGGGTCGATTTCTGCGACGCCGGCCTGAGACGAGAAGATTGGCCGAGGGCACTGCCGCAATCGGAACTACCAAGGAAGGAGGAGCAGTTAGGAGATCGGCCGCCTCTTGACATCATCAATACCATCTCTGGGGGACTTCGGCGAGAGGAGGTCGGCGGATCTGAGTGGCCGACTAAAAGGCAGAGAGCTGAGGAGCCTATTGCTTTCACTGAAGAAGATGCACAAGGAATTCAGTTCCCGCACAATGATGCGGTTGTAATAACTTTAAATATAGCGGACTATGATGTACACCGCGTTCTTATTGATAATGGAAGTTCGATCGATGTCTTATTTTATAATACTTTCTTCAAAATATCTATATCCAATAATCGGCTCGGACCAGTGAGTTCTTCATTGGTTGGCTTCACTGGTGATGTAATGCCAGTCGAAGGTGTGATAATTTTAAATGTGGCTACAGGACGATATTCGAAGCAGTCCAGGGTGCAAGTAGATTTTCTGGTGGTAAAAGCCCCATCTGCTTATAATGCAATTCTTGGCCCACCTGGCCTAAATACACTTTGGGCAATAGTGTCGACCTACTATCTGAAATTGAAGTTCCTAACAAGCTACGGGATTGGAGAAGTCAGGTTGGAGACCAAACTTTGGCGAGACATTGTTACTCAATTGCCCTGCAAAGGGGTGAGCAGTTGGACCCTTGCCCCGTTGATGGATTGGACGTTTGGGACGACCTCATGGAAGAACGAGGAGAACCTATGGAAGACCTTGTCTCAGTCTCTTTGGATGATGGAAACGAAGATCACACAGTACGGATCGGCTCTAATCTGAGAGAGGGGATACGAGAACAGCTCATCGAGTTCCTGCGGAGAAATGCAGATGTCTTTGTTTGGGTCTCCGCTGACATGCCAGGAATTGATGCCGAAGTTTTGGAGCATCAACTGGCTGTTGATTCTAAATATCGGCCAGTGAAAGAAAAGGTATGCAGCCATATCTCAGAGAGATAAAAGGCAATTGCAGAAGAAGTCGACAAGCTCCTCAAGGCCGGATTCATCCGAGAAGTCTTCTTTCCGAACTGGGTTTCTAATGTCGTCTTTGTTAAGAAGGCAAATGGCAAGTGGAGGATGTGCATAGACTTTAAAAAATTGAATAAGGCTTGCCTTAAAGACAGCTACCCCTGCCCAGAATTGATCAACCGGTGGACGCGACCTTGGGCCATGAGCTCCTCACTTTCATGGATGCCTTCTCTGGATACAATCAAATTTGGATGGTACTAGAGGACGAAGAAAACTGCTTTTATTACCGACCGTGGTCTCTATTGTTACAGGGTCATGCCTTTTGGGCTAAAAAATGCAGGAGCAACATACCAACGCCTGGTCAATAAGATCTTCAAGGAGCAAATCGGTCGCAACATGGAAGTATATGTAGATGACATGCTTGTCAAAAGTCGAGCTTCAACAAATCACATAGTTGATCTTGAGGAGATCTTCAGTGCCCTACGGAGATACAAGATGAAATTGAATCCGACCAAGTGTGCCTTTGGTGTGACTTCGAGAAAGTTCTTGGGGTTCATGGTGTCGAGGTAAGGAATTGAGGCAAATCCAAAGAAGATTCGGATCATTCAAGAGATGACTGCCCCAAAATCAATAAAGAAAGTTCAGCGCCTAACAGAAAAGGTTGCAGCCCTGAATCGTTTCGTCTCGAGGTCAGCCGAGCGGTGTATGCCTTTCTTTCGAGTTCTCAAACAGTCAAGGAACTTCTGATAGGACATTGAATGCCAGCAAGCATTCGAAGAACTCAAAAGCTACCTCGGCTCGCCTACCCTATTGGCCAAGCTAGAATCTGGAGAAAGATTGTTTTTGTACTTGGCGGTCTCTCCAGCGGCCCTTCTGGCAGTCCTAGTTAAGAAAGAGGCAAGAGTGCAGCGGTCGATCTACTACATAAGTCGAGTTTTAAGGGACGTCGAGATCAGGTACGCTAAGTTAGAAAAACTAACTTATGCTCTATTGATTGCAGCCCGGAGACTCTGACCTTATTTCCAGGGGCACACTATAACCTTCTTCACCGATCAATCAATCAAGACAGTTCTTCATCGATCAGATATCTTCGGAAGAATCGTGAAATGGGCAATTGAACTTATAGAATTTGACATTAATTTTCGATCTCGGCCATCAATTAAAGCTTAAATACTGGCAGATTTCGTAGTGGAATGCACTATCCCAGACGAGGCCGAACTTGAACAGAACGAAGTTGGCATTCCATGGTTACAATCAAGCTCCTCTGAAGAAAAGGCCGACCTTCTTGAAGGCTTCTAGGCCCTGTATGTGGGCGGCTTATCTAATGCTTCGGGCGCAGGCGCTGGATCGATCCTGATGAACCCAGAGGAAGTCATCGTTGAATATGCATTGCACTTCGAATTTTCTGCAATAAACAATGGGACCGAATATGAAGCTCTGATAGCTGGATTAAGGATAGCCAAGGAATTGGAAGCAGACCGGCTCCAAGCATACAGTGATTCCCAACTGGTAGTCGGACAAGTTAGTGGCAGTTATGAAGCTCGGGAGGAAAGTATGATAAAGTATCTTGAGAAAGTGAAGAATTTGACTCTGGTCTTCAAAAGTTTCAGCATTCGACAGATTTCGAGAGCAGAAAATATCAGAGTCGACCTTCTCTCTAAATTGGCCACACTGGCTCCAGCCGAATTGCCTAAGAAAGTCTTCTTCGAAGTCCTGAAATGCCTGAGTTCGGAAGAACCGCAGTCTGTGATGCAAATTGAGCATGAGCTGAGCTGGATTGATCCACTAGTCACTTACCTTAAAGATGGAGTTCTACCTTATGACCCAAAAGAAGCTCGAAAATTAAGGAATTAGGCCTTCCGGTATGTTCTTTACGAAGGTAAGTTATACAAAAGGTCGTATTCACTACCACTCTTAAAATGTCTTTGATCTTCCAAAGTCGACTTTGCATTATGGGAAGTGCATGAAGAAATTTGCGGGAGTCATTTGGGAGCTCGATCCTTGTCTCATAAACTACTTCGGCAGGATTACTATTGGCCAACGATGTATCATGATTCTATAGAGTATGGTAGGAAGTGTGATCGATTTCAAAAAAATACAAACATTCAAAGACAATCGGTATCTGAGCTTACCCCTCTGAGCGTCCCATGGCCATTTGCATAGTGGGGAATGGACATACTCAGGCCCTTTCCCATGGCATCCAGACAACGAAAATTCCTCTTGGTGGCAATTGATTACTTCACAAAGTGGGTCGAAGCTGAACCCTTGGCAAAGATTATTGAAGCTAAAGTGCGGAACTTCGCTTGGAAGTCTATTGTTTGCAGGTTCGGCTTACCTCGGACCCTCATAACAGATAATGGGTGACAGTTTGTTAAAGCAAAATTCTTCGAGTTCTGTGAAGACTTGAATGTCTCACAATTTTACATTAGTGGCTCATCCACAAGCAAACGGCGAGACCGAGGTAACCAACAGAATCCTGCTGCACGGAATCAAAGCAAGACTTGAGAAGGCAAAAGGGACTTGGGTAGATGAACTCCATCATGTACTCTGGGCATATCGAACTATCCAAATATTGCCAACTGGAGAGATTCCATTCGTCTTGGCCTTCAGAATGGAAGCTGTCATCCCAATAGAGTTGAAACTTCCATCAGCATGAGTTGTGGCATTTAATGAGCAGTAGAACTCATAAGATCTTAGGGCTAACCTCGACTTGTTGGAAGAAAGAAGGGAAGAAGCTCGAGTTTGGATGACGGCTTACAGGCAGAAAGTAGCTCGCTACTGTAACTCAAGGGTTAGAAGCAAAGTATTCAAAGTGGGAGACCTGATACTTCGGCGAGCGGCGGTTTCGCAACCTCAGAACCAAGGAAAGTTCGCTCCGAATTGGGAAGGCCCGTATGAAATCAAGGAGGTCGTTCAGCCCGGAACTTATTACTTGAAGGAGCTCGGAGGGACAGCACTCCCGCGATCCTGGAATTCGGAGAACTTACGAATGTATTACCAGTAATCTTACATTAATAAATTTTTTTCTTTAATTGTCTTTATCTTTAGGTGCAAAATTATATAATGACAGGAAACAACTCAACCGAACTTTGTTTTTGAGCAAAGCGAATACCTTGTTAATCTAAGACGAGATGAGGGGAGAGGCCCTTTCAACGGCTCTTATGTGCTTCTACAGCTCTGTTAGGAACATAAGGAGAACCTCGTCCTAACATGAGCAAAGTGAAGATCTCGTTAATCTAAGACGGGATGAGGGGAGAGGCCCTTTCAATGATCCTTATGCGTTCCTACAGCCCTGTTAGGAATAGAAGGAGAATCTCATCCTAACATGAGCAAAGCGAAGACCTCGTTAATCTAAGATGAGATGAGAGGAGAAGTCCTTTCAATGACCCTTATGCGTCCCTACAGTCCTATTAGGAACAGGAGGAGAACCTCATCCTAACATGAGCAAAGCGAAGATCTTGTTAATCTAAGACGAGATGAGGGAAGAGGCCTTTTCAACGGCCGTTACGCGTCCCTACAGTCCTATTAGGAATAGGAGAAGAACCTCATCCTAACATGAGCAAATCCAAGACCTTGTTGATCTAAAACAGGAAGAAGGGAGAAGCCCTATCAGTGACCCTTATATGTATCACTTTACGACTGCGGCGTAAACAAAAAAGAGGATTACCTCATTCTAGTTCGCGAAAAGGTCTCTAGTTCAGTATCCATAACAACCATCTCAACAGAAGATGGAGTAAAAAAAAACAAAGCCATCAACAAGCATTGGATTCGCGCAAGACAAAAGACGACGAAAGAAGGTACCATTTTATTGAAAAGTAAAAGTTCGTTACAAAATGAAGGTGAGAGCAAAAGTCTGCAAGACCGATTATATAAAAAAAAAAAAAGGAGAAAAAAGGTCAAAGTCCTAAGATGGACTGGATTCCTCTGACTTTGGGCTATCGGTCCTAACCATCACCAGAGCTTGTTTCAGCCTAAAGATCTCTTCTTCGAGCTCCTTCCTTTCAGCAGGCTGTCAACAAACATCCAGTTGGCTTGCTGGAATTTGTCTTCAAGTTTCCATCGTTGCTTCCTCAGAACCTTGGACTCGGCCTCCGCATCCTTAATAGCTTGCTGCTCACAGGTAACTTCAGCTGTTGGACTTCGGCCTTCTCTGTCCCGAATGACTCCGAAAGCTCGCCAATGATCCTCTTCAAAGAGGCGATCTCCTTTGACTCCCTGCTTGTATTGGCTTGATAGCGGTCATCCAGTCGCTTTTGGAGCTGAACTACTTCGCTGTTAGCAGCACGAAGCTTCTGCTTTAATGATGATATCCTCCCACTCCAATCCATTCGGTAAGAATGATAGGCAAGCTCGGCGTCGTGCGGTTGCTTCTGGAGTGCAGAGAACCTCTGGGACCAATCCCATTCTTACCGGACTTTGTCGGTAGACCACGGCGAACTCCCTTCTAGCAATTGGATTTTTTCTTTCGCCGCTTTGAGCTCAACCTCAAGAGAACTGATCTTCATCGTTAGCGCCCAAGATTTGTCATTGGCGCTTTTTTTGAGCTCAGCTAATTCTCTCTCGAAGTTGTCCTTCTGCATGCTGAAACTTGTAGAGTCCTTCCTATGCAATTTTCGGAGGTGGTTGACTTCAATCGTCGCCTCTGAAGCGTTCTTTCGGGACCTCTGAAGCTCATCCTCGGTCTCCTTTAGCTTCTTTTTCAAATGACGAACCTCTTTTTTCAAATTTCTAATCATTGAATTTAAACGAACTCCCTGAGACAGCGGATCGGCATCGACCGGGGACTGCATCCAATGTGCAAAAAATACTTAAAGGTATTGACAAAAAGAAGTTTGCTTTCATTTAACCAAAAGTTTTTCAAGTACAGAGTAAAATAAAAAGAGAAGGAAAAATACAACTACTCGAGGTTCTTAATCTTGAGAGGTGCGGCGGCATATGAAGTCGGGGCGCTCTCAGTTGCTCTGGTTCTTGGGTAGGCTTGGACGCCTCCATGGCGGGCTCGGATGAATTAGGGATGGGCTTGGCGTGAGAAAGGTCGGCTGCGGCATTGGATGGCACTGCCTCTTCACTGGGATCTTCCTCTAAAAAGCTTAGATCAAGTTTGGAGAATTTTTGGGCCACTATCTTCGCAAAGTTCGAAGCCCTTGATAAATGCCTGTTGGCCGAACGCAATATTCAGTTTCTTCATTTCGGAGGAGGCTTTGAATTCTTCTACGGTGTGGGCCGCCGCCTCCGAGACTGACTTCGCCTCTCAAGCCTCTAATGCGGCGGCTTTACCCTCAGCTTCCACCTCTCCTCCTCCAGGGCCAGTGTAGCCTTGAGTTCGGCTGAGACGAACTCCTCTTTTCGGAGTGCACCCTAGAGGCTTTCGAGTTCCGCCGCCTTCTCCTTCATGAAGCGCTCAGCCTCGGCGGCCTTTTCCTGAAGGCAATTGATCTCAGCTTGAAGATCCTCCTGGACCTTCAGTGCTTCCACCTCTTGGCGGTGCCTCCTTTTAAGGTGGGCAAGTACTTGGTGACCCGACTGCCATAGACAAATGATGTCAAGATAGAGAAAAGAAGAACGGGAAAGAAAACTCGATAAGACGGTTATCTTGAGGATGGTCCCAAGGGATCTCCAGACGAGCTCCATCTGGTCGAGGTCGGCCATGCGGTCCACCACCTCGAAAAGAGCGAACTTGTCAATCAAATCCTGGATTACACTTGGATTATTGAAGGGTCTTTTGTCGGACCATCGCCGCCGCTGTCGCTCGGCTCACCTGGACGAGCCTTGCAGGCAATCTTCATGACAGTCGACTTTTTCTTCTTTCTCTCCTTTCCTTCCTCTGTCTCGACATGTGGTTTGGGAGCTTGATCCCCGGCAGGAGGACTCGAGGATTCGGAAGGAAAGGAGCCTCCTTCGGCAGTCGGGACGACTTTGGCGACCTCGGGGGCGACATCGATGGCGGCAGGAGCTGCAGAGCTCGGGGCGCCGACCTTCGTCCCCCTTGAACTTTTGCCCAAGGCCTTCCCTTTCCTCTTCCTTTGGGTGTAAAGGCTCTTAGTAAGCATCCCCACGGTTTCGGCATCCATCTCTGAAACAAGGAAAAAGTTTCAATTAGCCAAAATGTATCTAAAGTCTCGTGAGGGCCCTGGAAGAAAAAAAGTATACCGGCGGGGTCGAGAGGGTTTAAGCCCAGATTGAACAAGGTTTGCTCTTTTAGAAGGTCGGGAAGAAGAGGAGCTGGGTATGCCTTAAGCTTATTGGAAGATTCGAGGTCAGCTCTGTCTAGACTAGGAGCTCGGCGAACTGATTTTCTAAGGAAGCCCCAGGGAGGGAGATCCAGCATTAAGGTCGGACAACGCACGAAGTATTTTTTTTTCCAGTTATGAATGGAAGGAGCACCTTTCAGGAGCCCCTTCTTTCCGAACTGGGGGGAAAGTACCATCAGTCCTTGGCGGAACGATGGTGCTTGAAGGTATAAAAATTCCTAAAGAGCGAGACGGTTGGGCGAACCTCGGCTAGATGGCAAAGGAAAAGAAACCTGATCAAGAACCTGGAGAAATTCGGTACTACAGAGGTAAAGAAGATATTCAGAAAGCGAAAGAGTACGACTACGAAAGGGGGGAGTGGAAGTCAAAGCCCGGCCCGCAAAGATTCCAAGTACAGGCAAATCGACCGACCGGAGGGGAACTAGCTCGATCACATGATTGGAGAAGTTCGAGGTCATACTCTAGGGGGATTCTGTACTGAATCCTAATTAAAGACAGGTCGTTTGGGGTCATGACGCAAGGAATAGTATCTGGTACAAAGGACTGATGAGACATTCTCCTAGGCTTGACCTCTGCTAAGAGGACGGGGTCTAAGAAGGTCGGATCGGACAAACCCCAGGAATCGGTGGATTGAGAAGTTCCAGAGGACATCTGGATAGAAATTAACTTAAGAAAAACCTCCAAAAAACAGAAAATGAAGTACGAGAATTCCTACGGAGAAATCGAAAGAACGAGAAACAAAAGTTGCAAGAGTATTCTAAACGAAAGGTTATGGAGCTGACCTAAATCGATTGGGAAAGGCAAGGAGACGATGAGTGCAATGAAAATCGAGCGGAGGAGCGCTTGGAGCTAGGAAGAACGGAAAAAGAAACCAGAACTCTCGGAGGGGAGGAAAGCGAGAACCATAGGGAGAAGGCTCAGGTGAGATGAGTTCCGGAGAAGAAAGGAGGACTTAAATAGCTAGGAGAAGCCCGAGGTAGTTATGATTGCAGATCCTCTCTGGCCGATCCTCGTGCGACGCATGTCCCACTCATCATGGCAGGGGTGGGTCGGACAGAGCCTTTATTGCGCCGTACCTCGGACAACATTTCGGCGGGAGTTTCGAAAGGCCGTCTCTTCAAAATCATGTCACAATTAAAGAAGTTTTGGCGCCAGCATGAAAATTGCCAAAACTTTTCACCCGGTGGGCGCGAAGCCCGGGATCGGGCTTTGGCGGTCGCCTTTTTACTCCCTTCGAATTTCGAACTCGGGAGAAGGGAGACTATTGATAAACCCCGCTCTCGTCGAATTTGGTCAGGAGCTCGGTCGAAAGATATTTATAATCGCCGAAGAACTCCAATCGCGGCTTTATCTATCCCCCAAAAAATGGTCGCTTTTCCTTCAGACGGACTTCTTCGCCAGTCAAACTTCTTCCGGACTTCTCCACCAGACGAACTTCTCCCGGACTTTTCCTTCAGACGGACTTCCCCTCCGTGTCACCTCTGGGAATTTCTCTCTGACACCAGAAGGACCTCAGCATCTAAACTCGATACAGCGAATATCAGTCAAGGCACGGTCGATCTTGAGGGACATCCGAACCACTCGGGAGTTACCGAGCTCCTTCACCATCCCTGATCGATTTATCCGAACTTCAACTATTAAAATCCAACAGACCGGCACATTGCGACAAACAGCCACTCATCGTCCGTAACAAACTCCACATGATCCTGAGCGGCCCACTATCAGGTGGTTACGGCTGTCACCATTAGTTTGTTACAGGCTCCGTCTATATAAGAAATCCTTCAGATACGCTTTCGGACGGGGGGTGGAGCTTTCATCTTCTACTCAAAACTCTGCTCAATTTTCTGAGCACTCCATTTCTGTTGGTCAGAAGAGTTGACTTGATCGTCGGAGGGTTCTGTTGGAGCCACCACCTTCGACTCCGGATGTGACTTTATTTTGCAGGTCACCGACGGCGATCTCTTCTTCCCTAACTCCAGCTTGATCCGACGTCAACCAGATTCTGCACCAACAAATCCTATTTAATTTTATATAGCATACATAAATTTTCAAAGGAAATATATAACTATATTAACATGCTATTAACTTGATTTATCATTTACTTAGTAATATTTTTGATTTTGTGGTCATAAATTTTAATTGTCCAACTTATATTCTTATTTATATTCATATTTCTGGTGTTTGATTTGTATCTGTATCGTTTAAAACAAATAAGGTTGTGAATTTTTTTATCCAACTAATATCCATGTCAGTATTTGTATTTGTTAGACAAAACAAATGTGGATATGGATATACTGATACCCGATCTATATCTGATTCGGTTTCAGCCCTAGCTTATATATATGTGTGTGTTTGTGTGATACGGTCCCTGGTTATGGATTTGGTTATGGATCCGTAGGACTGTTAATGAAGGGAAGGATGAAGGTGGAGAGGTCGGGATAAGGAGAGATCTCTCTCCCTTGTTCCTACCTATGGTTGTTATAGGAGTGCGTGAATAAAAAAAATAGAGTTCATTTGGATTGAGAGAACTCTAATCTCTTCAAACACAGTGTTTTGAGGATAAACTTCATGCTCCTCTTTCATTCATGGCTGGTGTATATATCAGCCTTAGGGAAGGGAAACTGCAGACTAGGTAATTGCGAGAACTCTAAATCTCTTCAAACACAGTGTTTTGAGGATAAACTTCATGCTCCTCTTTCATTCATGGCTGGTGTATATATCAACATTAGGGAAGGGAAACTGTAGACTAGGTAACTGCCTAGTAACTGCCACAACATCCTAATATTCACAATCATAGTGACATAGTGGGTTATAGCATAATTCCACTACTCCCACTATAATAACTACATCCTAACAATAAAGATAACTGCATAACTAATTACAACTGAAATTAACAGTCAAGCAGAGTTGCTAATGGTGCCAGGTGCAGCTGCAACTGTAGTCTTCTTCTTTCTGCTGTAAACCAGCCCTTTAAAGTTAGAGTCTGTAACGTCCCTTTCCCCCTTGACATTGTGCTTGTCCTCAAGCACAAAAGAAGGAAATTGCTCCTGGAGTGCTGCAACAGGTTCCCAAGAAGCTTCAGCAGGTGATTTTCCGGACCAATGAACTAGTACTTCAGGAACACCCTTGTTAGCATGGTAATCGAGAATAGCCAGAGGGTGAGGGATCGGGTAAGAGTGCACTATTGGGGGCAGGGTTGGTTCTATGGTTTGCTGGCCAGGGTGATATGATTTAAGGGAAGATACATGGAACACAGAGTGTAGTTTAGATGAAAGGGGCAGGTCTAGCTTGTAGGAAAGGGGCCTAGTTTGGCGAGAACACTAAAAGGGCCATAATATTTAGGAGAGAGTTTCTGGTTGCAACGGGAAGCTAAGGAAAGCTGATGGTATGGTCGAAGTTTCAGAATGATGGATGAACCTATTGGAATGTCTAAGTCACATGGTGGTGTTTGTCATAGGAGGCTTTCATAGTTTCTTGAGCGCTAAGAAGATTTTGTCTGAGGTGGGCTAAGATTTCATCTCGATCTTGTAATGCTAAGTCAAGGGCATCCAATTTAGAGAGTCCCAGGGAATAAGCCCGAAGAAGAGGTGGAGGCCTGCCATAAACCACTTTAAAAGGAGTTACCTTCAAAGCTGAGTGGTACCTGGTGTTGTAACAATATTCTGCCCAGCTCAACCAGTCAATCCAGCATTTCAGTTTGTCACTTGTGCAACATCTGAGGTACATTTCCAAGGTCCTGTTCACCACTTCACTCTGCCCATCGGATTGGGGGTGATATGCAGTACTGAAATTCAATGAAGTCCCACACAACTGGAATAGTTCACGCCAGAGTGAGCATGTGAAAATCTTATCTCTATCACTTACAATAGAGGCTGGAATGCCATGGAGGTGCATCACATTATCAAAGAAAAGCCACGCAACTGAGGTTGTAGTGTAGGCATGAGAAAGAGCAATGAAATGGCCATATTTGGAGAAATGATCAACCACAACTGGGATAACATCCTAACCATGAGAATTGGGTAACCCTTCAATGAAGTCCATTGAAATGTCAGACCAAATCATTGTAGGAATCAGAAGAGGTTGCAGTAATCCCATAGGGTGTTAGAGTTCCTCTTTATGATGCTGGCAGATTAAGTCTTGACAAAATCCTGAACAGAATTCTTCATACCAGTCCAAAAGAAATCCTTGGAAACCCTATGCAATGTACGCTGATAACCTTCACGATAGCTGTTGTGAATAGCAGCAAGTACAGACAAGATAAGAGGAGAGTTCAGCTGTAAATAAACTCTGTTTTTATAGAATACCAGTCCATTCTTTATGGACCGCTCTGCAGCCTCATTAGATTGAATTTTCTGGTATAAGTCCTATAATTCCTTGGAAGAAGATACCTCTTTGCGAATATCATCAAAAAGATTCAGTTGAGGAATGGACAAAGCTAGACATTGAGATGGCTGGACTGTACAATGGGAAAGTGCATCAGCAATCACATTGCTCTTTCCAGGCCTATATTCAATGGTGAAAGAAAATTCTAGAATTTTACTAAGCCACTTTTGTTGGAAAGCAGAGAGTTCCTTTTGATCCAGCATGTATTTGAGACACTAATGGTGTGTGAGGACTACAAAGTGATGTCCTCATAAATAAGGCCTCTAGTGTTTGATTGCTTTAACCAGTCCCATCAACTTCTTCTCATATGTCAGAAGACCTTGGCATCCTTGTGCCAATGCTATACTAAAGAATGCTATCGGATGATTGTTTTGTTGAAGAACTGCTCCCAAACCCACATCAGATGCATCACAAGCAATGGTAAAGGGTTCAAAAAAATTGGGCAGTGCTAGTACAGGGGCAGTGGCCATGGCAACTTTTAGCTTTTCAAATGCTGTAATGGATTTCTAGGTCCAATGAAAGGAGTTCATATTAGTGAGGGGTGCTGCAATATCCCCATAATTAGGAACAAACCTCCTGTAATACCCAGTCAACCCTAAAAATCCTCTCAGGCCCTTCATAGTATTCGGCTGTGGCCATTTAAGCATGGCTGCAATCTTGCAGTTATCAGCTGAAACCCCACTCTTAATACCACATGATCTAGATAAGAAATTTTTTTCTGCCCAAAGGCACATTTGGACTTCTTCAAGAATAATTGGTTACCCAACAGTGCTTGGAACACAAGGCAAAGGTGATTAAGATGCTCCACCCAAGTCTGGCTATAAATTAAAATGTCATCAAAGAAGACCAATACAAATTTTTGAAGATAAGAACCAAGTACAAGGCTTAGAAAAATAGTTTGTTAGATCAAATGGCATGACCAGGACCTCAAAATGCCCATGATGAGTGTGAAAAGTAGTTTTTTCCACATCTGTCGAACACATTCCGATCTGGTCATAACATGATTTGAGGTCCAGCTTAGAAAAATATTTAGTTCCCTGCAGCTCATCCAATAATTCGTCAATAATAGAGATGGAAAATTTGTCCTTAATAGTTTTGGAGTTCATGGCATGGTAATCAATACACAATCGTCAAGAGCCATCTGCCTTTGGAACCAACAAAACAGGTGAAGAATAAGGAGAGTGACTAGGTCAAATAAGGCCTTGCCTTAACAGGTTATCACACTATTTTTCAATCATATCTTTTTGAGCGTGTGGGTAATGGTAAGGACGTATAGTAATGGGGAGGGTTACAGGTTCAAGGGGGATTTTGTGGTCATAGGTTCTTTGTGGAGGTAAGGTGGAGGGTTTAGTAAAGAGGGTGGAGTACTGTTGTAATAAGGCTTGGAGTTCGAGATTGGGTGAGAGTGTTTTGGTTAGGTGGATATGAGTGAGTGAGGGTTTTGTTTTTCTATATCCCTGCAGTGAAACTCTTTTTCTAGCTAACATAAAATCCATTCTCATTGCAAAAAATCTAGTGTCATCGGTCCTAAAGTTTTCATCCAATTAACCCCAAGGATAGCATTATATATTCTGAAGTAAGCAGATAGAAATCCATTTTAAAGACATGTGGCCCAAGCTGAAAAGAAATTCCCATACACTCTCTAGGACTGCTAATACTCTCCCCATTGGCTACTAAAATAGTCTTGCCCTTATTCTCATTAGTACGTAATTTTAACCGAGAAGCAAATTGAGTATCAACAAAACTGTGGGTGCTACCTGTAACGATGAGTACCCGGATAGCTTTGCCACACACTGTGCCACCAAGTTGCAGTGTTTGAGGAGAAAGAGCTCCATTCATTGCATGGAGAGATATTTCAGGAGCCTGTTGGTCCAAAGATTGTTCTGGAATTTGCTGAATTTTCAGATTTGCTTCCTCTTTATCTTCTACCTCTAACCAAAACAACCACTTACATTGATGGCCTCTCGTATATACTTCATCACAATTATAACAAAGGCCCTTAGAGTGTCTCTCCTCCATTTCAGTTCTATTTAAATGCTTGTAGAGTTTCTGAGGGCCCCCAGATCGTTGAATCTCCACAGATTTCTATCCCAAATTGCGAGAGAAACTTCCTCTGGTAGAAGGAGATGATTAAGCAGCTTCTAACCCTTGCTTCAGGAGATGTGCCATATTCACTACTGAATACATGTCCTTTGGTTTATGAAGTTGAACATTTACAGAAATCTGGATTTTAAGACCAGACAGAAATAATTCCATTTTCTATTTGGCAGTGAGAGGACCAGACCTTGCTACTAATAATTCAAACTTCTCTTGGTAATCTACTATAGTCCCAGTTTGCTTTAGTTTGCTTAATTCCCCCAACTGATTATCTTGTGTGGGTGGGCCAAAACGCAAGTTGCACTGCTGTTGAAAAATGTCCCATGTTAAATCAGGTGTCTCTTGCTTCAATTGTCTGAACCATGGCTGAGCTTTCCTATGTTGAAAGAAATCAAGCCCAACTTATCAGCCTCCTCAGTGTTGTGATGTTCAAAGAAATGGTTACAATGACCCAACCAAATCAAAGGGTCTTCAGAACCATCATAACGAGGAAAATCCATTTTAGAAAATTTTTGCCAAGCGTAATTGTTGTCTGAGTGCTCAGGAGCCTCCTGCTTATTTTTCTTCCCCTTATTGGAACTGCTTGATTCTCTGTCTTGATTACCAGCTTGCAAAGCAGCAGTATCTCTTGAGGTTTCTGCATGTTGAGTCGCAACTAGAGTGGCCAGATGTCTGATTTCCTCCTGCATTGCCTCGAGCTGTTGTTGTATTTGAGTGCTTGGATCCCCTAGAATGTGTGGCTCTGATACCACACTGATACGGTCCCTAGTTATTGATCTGGTTATGGGTCTGTAGGACTCTATTAATGAACGGAAGGATGAAGCTGGAGAGGTCGGGACAAGGAAAGATCTCTTTCCCTTGTTCCTACCTATGGTTGCTGTAGGAGTGGGTGGATTAAAAAAATAGAGTTCGTTTGGGTAGAGAGAACTCTAATCTCTTCAAACACAGAGTGTTTTGAGGATAAACTTCATGCTCCTCTTTCATTTATGGCTGGTGCATATATCAGCCTCAGGGAAGGGAAGCTGCAGACTAGGTAACTACCTGGTAACTGCCACAACATCCTAATATTCACAATCATAGAGACATAGTGGGTTATAGCATAATCCTACTACTCCAACTACAATAACTACATCCTAACAACAAAGATAACTGCATAACTAATTACAATTGAAATTAACAGTCAAGCAGAGTTGCTGATGGCGCCAGGTGCAGCTGCAACTGTAGTCTTCTTCTTCTTCCTGCTGTAAACCAGCCCTTTAAAGTTAGAGTCTGTAACAGTGTGTGTGTAAAATTAGTCTTTGGTTTCCATGGTAGGCCCTTCTCTTGATGATAGTTACCTTCGCCACATATTTGATAGTTCATAGAAGCTTAATCATAGGTCGAGAGCTAGTCGTAAGCCATTCAATCTTGACTTTCGTATTTCGTATTTTGATCCGTAAAGTTGACCAGCACAAATGGTGTAGCGGCTGGTTAAGGCTAATTATAATTATGTTAATGGTGTAGGTTTGGTACATCTTTTTTTATTTAGACGTAACTCTTCTGAATTTCCCAAATAAATGACTTTCATGATTTAAGAAATGATGCTAAATGTGGTCAAAGCAGCAATTTAATTTGTAAATTGTTTGATCAGATTAATTACCATAGCTGACAATAAGAAGAAAAAAGATCTTAAACAGGGCTTTCAATGGGATGATGTGTTATATTGTCAAGACATTGTGTAGACAAGCGAATCTAGATAATTCTAAGATAATCTAGTGAAAAAGGGAGGAGAATTTATTCTTTTGTAGATTGCTGTGAAGTAACATTGGTTTTGCAGAATTTTCATGAAGGTGAACAATGTATTTGGTCTTTAATGAAACAATCTAGCCAATGTTTTGATGATCTTAAGGAGGAATGCTAACAAAGCATGAGGGAAGATCAGCAAAAGAAAGACCCCTATGTCATGACATGAAATGTTTCCTAACATGCCAAGGTAGAGTTCATGAAATGCAAGCACGTGCTGGAGTTCCATAACTTGAACTGGTGAGAGGAGGCTGGTTATTGGCACTAAACTATAAGAATAAATATCAGCATTTTTTGAGTAGCGATTTAATAGGAAAAGGAACCATGATTTTAGCCATTGTCAAGTATTCTGGAAAGTAGCAACAAGTAGCAGATATTTTGTTTAATGTTGGTGCTATGGAGGACTTGGGTTCTAAGGTCTTCATTTATTTTTTTCCCTCACTTCTTCTTGGTGGGAAAAGACATCATCATGAAGCTCAAGTGCAAGTTCTTTTTTCTCATTCTTCCTTTTTTGTGACGGTTGCTGTTTGCGATCAACTGCACCACTTTGTTGGTATCTGTTGGGGCAGGAATATGACTAAGAATACCATGATACAAGAAAACAACTGGAGGCATTGCACATGAGCTCTCATATCATAAGTATGAAGCTTGATCATTGATTGACTATTTGCTACCATGTAGACCAGTCCAAAATGGTAGTAATATTAATATGAGGAGCACACTGCACAACAAACAAGAGGAGGAGGAAGGTCTTCTTTTGTGAAATCCACCTTTTAAAGCTGAAGCAGAGGAAACAAAAATTATATTTTATTTAAATTATATAAACCTCTTTTATTTTATTATTTTATAGATATAAAGTTTTTTTTTCATTTGTAACCTTATGATATCAATTTTTATTTAATGTCTTTGTTTTTTTTATATTCCAAAATCAACATTAGAAAGGATTATGCACAGAACATGCAATTGATTATGTAAACAGACGTATGCACACATCTTCATACTCCACATCAACATACTTCCTGTGGTTGCTGCCATTTTGCCATGTGTACTATGTGCTAGGTAAATGTTTCTGATTATCCAACACAACCTAACATAAACCTAAAAGATATTAAACTAATGTTGCTGAAATAAACTCTTAATTTAAATCCTTAGGGGCAAATTGTGATGTGAATGCAATATCTCATCCACGCCATGTACAAAACTATGCACAGATTCTATGCTTAAACAATCTATGTACAAACTCATACAAGTTAGTAAAACATGCATGAATATACCATGATATAGTGTGATCTTTATCATTTATAAAAGTGAAAATCAGGTTGGTTTATGCACCAGAGTTTTGCCATGGTGAAAGTGGATAAGATAAACAGATAGTTGGCTTATGGGGAAATGGGAATGTATGGTTAAATGACAGAAGTGTAAAGATGAGTCAATGAGATAATTAAATTTACAGTTAAAATGTCCAGGACTTTTCTGGTTCTATGATCAAATCTTTAATATAATTTTTTGCTTGCTGATTTGGATTTTTCCCCTTAATTTATCATGCTTGTTTAGTTGAAGCTGGCATGGATGCTGATTTGGAGGAGAGAAGGAAGACTAATTAATTCATTAAATGGTACTTTTTTTGTGAACTGCTGTAACATTGGAATTGCAAATTTTTAATTCTTTACATAGTAGGCTTCAACTCTAGATTTTTATTTTCCAGGTTGCAAATGAATGATAAATGTAAGACGTTGTGCTCTCATTCTCTTGTCATCTTAAGTAGAAAGATAAAACAATAAGTTTTCAAATTGGTATATCTGCTGAAAACTGCTCTAAAATTGAATATGTTGCTTTTAAAGGGTTTGTGGCAGTTGAAACCTTGTTTTCTTACAAGTATACGATGTACGGTTCCTTTCCTATCCTGTATAGAAGCACTGCCACCTTTTGTAATTTAAATGAGCATATGTTTTTGTAATTTAAATGATCATAAAGTGAAAGAAAGAAAAGACTAGAGACAGGAGGCCATGAGTGCATCACACATATGAGAAGCTGTGCCATAACTTTTTTTGAAGAGGATTAGAGCCACATTGCCGGAACTTTCGCTTCCAAGCATTGTGGCTGCCTGACCCCATAATATTACTGGCTGATCAAAGCTTGATTAAACCTTTTGATGTACATGCAGAATATTATACCATTTTTCTTCAAATGGGTTTTATCAGATCCCTGAGTTCCAAACTAAAGTGATCGTTTAGTTTTGTTGATTTTATTGCACATTGCTCAGCATACACAAATTTTCTGATAGTTTACCCTTCATGCGACTCTCTAACTTGGCATGGTTGAATGTTAGCAACCTCCCGTCATTAACTATTATGCTGTCATTAATGGTTATTAACTGTTATGCTGTCTTTAATTTGGCATAGTTTAATGGCTTTTGTCATAAACTGTTATGCCGTCTATCCACTAAATCTCATGTAATTTTGCATGCACTTTGCTCTTAGAGTGTTCAGGTATAATTTATCTTCAATTTGATTGTTATTTTTATGATCCAACCAATTTTCTATTATTTGTTCAGATTGCATTGGCTCAGCATTTAATGCAAAGGGGGCAATGCAGTGCCCAAATTGTCGGAAAGTTGAGAAAGGTCGATGGCTTTATGCAAATGGACACCGCACCTCTTCTGATTTTGATTTTGATGGCTGGGTTACTGAAGACATCTATGATCTTGGTTACTCTGAACTGGTAAGCATGACTTGTAAAAAAAAAAAAGAATGCCCCTTTTTCTAGCCAGTTTTTATGTGCCAAAAGATTTTGGTCATTTGAGATAAACTAGCATTGAAAAGTTCAGTATTCATGATAGAGATTGTACCGAGGAATATCTCTGTAATTCATATGGCATGCTTGACACTACTGGCAGCAATATATTTTTTAAGAAGTCTGTGGGTGATGTAGATTTGGCAAAATGCGCTTGATCTTAGATGCAAAATTTTCATGAGTTCCTTTTTCTCTATATTCTAGAGAAGGGAAAACCAGCATATCAATTCTTTCTGATTTTGCTGGTCTTTGTCTGTCTCTGCTTTGTTTAAAGATGCCAAATGAAACCATGCTTTATGGTGATCTTTCTAGCTCCTTGTATTCCAAGAAGTAACAAAACTAATCTTGGTCCATAACAATAGTAGGTTATCAGTAAAGGAGTATCAAGTCTTCCATCATAGCACCTTTAATAGCAAGGTTGAAACCTTCAAGGCTTAATTGGTTGCGAAAGCTTACACTCGGGCTCAAGAAGTGGATTATGAGGAAACCTTCTCATTGGTGGCCATGGTGAAGTCCATCAGGATTTCGTTGGCCATTGCAGCTTAATATGCTGCTGACATTTGGCAGATGGATGTTAAGGCTACATTTCTTAATAGGACATCGTAGGAATACTTTATAGCATAAATTGAAGGAGAGGTGAGTGGTGGGCTTCAAGTTTTTGCCTGCTGTTGTTGTGAGGAGACTGGAGACAATGAGGAATAAGAATTCTTGTTGCTTTTAAGTGACTAAGTGGTTGCATGTCGGCGTATGGATTTGCATACAGATTTCGTTATGCTATAAGGTAATTCAAAGGCCCAAACTTGATTCTTTGTTAGATTATCAACCATAAGAAGAATTCCTTCCTTGGATCTGGTTATCTAGCCTGAAGTCTGAATCTCATTACTACTAGCAGAATCAAAGCCTGCAATTATGCAGGCCAACCATCCAACAAATCAGGTTGGATCAACCCATGGACGCCCTTATGTGCAATCTGATTTTAGTTATGTTGCTTTTGCAGGTACTAGCCTATCAATTATGAAATTAGGCATATTATCTTCCAATCCTTTGCAACTTTTTAGACTTAACATTGATATCAAGGTTAATATCTTTTGCAGCCATTTGGAATTCAGTGGTGTCCTTTTCGTGGATTTACGCAACTTGCATCATTGTTCGAGTAAGCTTGTTTCTCAACTACAATTGCATTGTCTTTGCCTTTTTTAGTGAATTACTTTTGGGCCAAATGAGGTTGCTTTGCAGGCTGGAGCTATTTGAAATTGTGTTTGACATCTGTAGTATAGACTGTAAAATGACTATTACTGCAATTTGTTTTGTTAGTTGCCATATTTTCACTGATTTATTATGCGTTGATAAACTTAGAGCATGTAGCCTTGACTTTATGTTGTGTAACAATATTGAAAGGTTCTTGATATTCAGGAATGCTGATTTAGAATATTTTGGTTTGTGTACTAAAATAGGCAAAACATTGACTCAAGGTTTGAAATCTCAATATTGGATCCCATATCGGTACTATGCTGATATAAGGTCGATATGGGGTCGGTTCAGCGTATCGTGACTCTTTATGCCCTACGTACCTTAGTTTTGGTTTGGCATTGATATGGTGCGATATGCCTGGTACAGGGTGGTACGCACCAATACGACGAACTTTGCATTGACTCGTTCATTTAGTTTGCTTACCTCCATGCTTCAGCACACATGTGACATCCATTGATCTTTCTGGATATTTCATCTTCTATGTGGATATGCTCATTGCATTTTGCTGATATCTTACATGGTTATTTTCTAATTATTCTTTGGCCGCTTAAATTTTTTATTGGTGACTGCACTTTATGTGACTATGTCTTGCATATGTAGTTCCCAAGGTTTCATTTTAACAAGGATCAAGCTCCCATAAGTTATACTCAGTTCTATAAAAGCTATCTAGGTTTTGTTTTCTCTAGTGATGAGTATCAACCTTTGACCTTTGCCCTCTTGGATTAGTTGTCACAATCTAGTTCCCTAATAAACAATGAAAAAATTGTTTTATCTGCTTTTACTTTTGCCTTTGTTCCTCCCTAATTCTGTTAGAGGCTGTTTTTCACTACAAAAAACTTCCATACCGTACAGCTTTTTAGTGGCTGTACTTTTAGCCACCTAACTTGTCATTCAAGTCCTTAATAGGTAATTACTTAGCACATAAACCAATTAAACACTGAAAATGCAAGCTGTCTTAAATTTTTGTTTGTCTATAGTTTCTCTCTTGAAAATAGCAGTCAAAGCCATCTCTCTTTGCATAATGACTGTAAGGTTCATAAAGTGACATACAAATTTTTTCATTGCCAGGTTCTTGTCTCCTTGTGCCTGTCATCTGTTAATGATTTATTACCTTGTCTTATTTTTTATCTTTTTTTTTTTTTTGCAGGTGGGTAATATCTTTCTTGATGTTTATCTTTCCTCCTGATCCGTGTTTTTTTGCCTTCTCTTGCTCCTGTTGACCCTCTCCCTATTATCCTATTTCATACTCTTCCGTTCTTCCTAGGCTTTCCATTTTTGCACATCTATACCAATCGGTATGGTGGTCATATCTTCCAAGATATGCAAACAAACTGGTCCAGAATCCAACATCAGTTTCATGCTAATGCTTTCCTCTCGGGTTTTCTGTTCTCACATTGGTATCTTCTTCATGTCACCATTATTTAAAATAGTTTATTGTTCTTCCCTTATTTACATTCTCACCAATTATTTCAATTTCAACATTCTTCAACAGCCATTCATTTCCATTTGGTACCACCTATCCGTCCATTGGTGCAGAAAATAGACGGCTGCTAGAAATTACTGGAGGTAGATGTTGGGATTTTGCTGGTGGAACCTCAAGATAAAGTCCTGACCGAAGATGGCTCCAACGTGGATCCTCCGACGTCAAGTTAGTATTCTGGTCAATAAGAATGGAGCATTCAAGAGATTTTTAATGGAGAAAAGAGCTTAAAGAAGGAAATGTATCTGGAGGGTTCTATTTATAGATAGAGCTTGAAACAGATTGATGGTGATGGTTGCAACAAAATGTCAGTCGGCCATTCGGACCGCTCAGAGTTTGTTATGGAGAGTGGCTTGTTGTTTGTCGTGACTTGCTGGTGGTTGGATATTATTTGCTGGAGTTTGGAAGAAAGGTCGGATGCTTTCGAGCTTGATCGTGAGTCATTTGTACTAAGGTTAAGCTGTTGGGGCTTAGGATCAGATGGATTGAGTTTGAAGATTGGCCTTTGGGTTGAGAGTGATGAGTTTGTAGATCAGGTTTTAGATCTGAACCACGGTAGAGCTGTTTCAATTGCTTTAGGAAGTTCGGTCATCTTCAAGGTCAGTCGATGATGGAAATCGGTACTTTGGTCTAGAGGACTTGAGGTCGGAAAGGAATAACGGATTCTTCAATTAAGACTGTGGTCAAGCTGCTTTAATTACTTTGATGAAGTTCGGCTAGTACTTAAGGTTGGCTCAAAGTTGGGATCAAAGAGCACTGAAGTTCGATGTTTGTGAAACGACTGTTGCTTATCCTAGACTGAAGATCGGAATCAAGCAGATGATGAGTTTCTTTTACTAGCTTAAGTTCGTCTGCCCGAGATTCAGGATGTGGTTATGGCAAGATCTGTTGTTGTTGAGATTGAGTTGGAGGGTCTGAGTGACATTGATAGGAGTCATTGTCATTTCCGGGATGAGTCATCCTCGATTGAAGCTTTGAACTTAATCAAATTTGAAGGCCGATCTTTTGAAGCTCACCTGGATCAAGAGATTGACTTGATTGAATCTCGGACTAGAGTGTCTTGAACCCAAATGGCAGTCTACCAAGGTCGGGCTTTATCAGACTTCGGCGGGAGCTATTTTACCCCCAACACTTATCTCTCTACTTCCAAGTTCGAAGCTTAGACGAAGGGAGTACTATCATTTACGATCGCCGAATTTCCATTCAGCTTTCCTGCCTTTAGGATGACGTGTTTTGGATTATTCGAACTGACGCGGAGGCTCTTTTATTGCAGAGTGGCTCAAGACAATCTCGAATTTTGAAAAATTCTGCCTAGCACGGAGCTCGATTGCACGGTGCAATGATTTCTTTTGACATATGCAATTGCAATAATGGGGCAGACATGCGGAAGGCCGGGATTCGGTACTGTCGATCTGCAATTATAACAGCTCGGGGACACCATCAGCTATTTAAGTCCCTTTTTTCCCTTCTTTCTCATTTTGGTTTATTCTGAGTTTTTTCTCCTTCATTTTTTCTTCTTCCATTTCTTTTCTTCAACTCCGACCGTCTTCGCCCTTCTAGGATTTTTCGGCTCCGATCGTCCCCTTCCCGTCCGTTGTCTGCGACTCCGGCCATCACGTCAAGTTCCCTACCTCTTTATGTTAGTGCCTTAACTTTTTCTTTAAATTTTCTTGTCTTCTTTCTGTTTTTAGGGGTCTCTTAGGATCCACCTATTTTTCCTCCGGTTTTTGAGTTCTTCCCCTAATTTTCTCTGATTTTCGGTAGATTTTCCTCGATTTTTCTTGATCCAAAATGGCCTCCCTCTGGAAGCTCATCCGAATCAAACCTTCCAAACCCTAGGTCCGAGGTTGAGTCTGACCTTAGAGATGAAGCTTGGCCAACCTTTATTCTCGGGATTGTTGCTTCTTCCTTTTCCACTGAGGACCTCTCTCATTCGGATCCAGTATGGAATCCACTCTGAATATGAACTTGAGCTTCCTAGATTGGGCGGCCGAATCTGTGCTCCCCTTTTGGATCGATTTAGATCGTATACAGAGGCTCTTCTGGCCGGGCATAGGCTAGCTATTCCTCTTTTCGTTGTTGAACTTTTTTGTTTTCTTGATATATCTCTTTCCTTTGTCGTCTCGAACTTTTTCTATTTTATCATAGGTTTTCTAGTACTTTGTTTTTTGGCTGAGGTCCGATCTTTGATTTCTTTGTTTTGAACTTTTTTCACTTTCAAACTATATCCCACTGTTAAGGACTGGTGGTATATTTCTCCTTAGTTCGACAAGAAGGGGTTAATCAAGGGTGCCCCTTCCTCCATTTACAACTGAAAGAGGAAGTTCTTCTTTATGTCTAACCCTTCACTTGAATGAAAACTTCCTCACTAGGGTCGACTTAGGGAATCCGTCTATAAGGCCCCGGGGTTAGAGAGGGAGGATCTTGACTCCGTCAATGTTTTGAAAAACTATAAAGCTCCTTCACTAACCCAATTGATAGACGATCAGACTCTTTACAACTTCGGCCTAAGCCCTGTTAACTCCGAAGGTATTAACTTATATATATTTTTTTTGTTTGTCTAACCTCGGCTCATTTATTTTCACAGAAATGACTCCCGACGAACTCAAACGACTGCAGAAGGAACGTCGAAGTCAGAAAAGGAAAGTCACTGGCCTAAGAAAAACATCTAAACAGGCCAAGATTGCCGAGCCAAGCTTGGCCATTCTAGCTCCTGCGACCTCCGTCCCAGAAGTCGAAGTAACTTTGCCGGCTCCGAGTTCGCCAGTAGAGGCTGCTGTCCCGCTACCACCTGCCGAAAAGAAGAAAGAGGTAAAGAAGTCGATGGTCAGGAAAGTTCGGTCGCAAAAGAACTCGGGGGGAATCAAGCGACAATAACATTGATTTGGAACGAGCTTCCTTTGATGGCTGGAGGATCGTCCGACCTCTTATGGAGGGGTGCATACTGTCAAATGTGATTGAGAAGATCCTTCAGGCGAATATTCAAAATCGGAAGAACTCGTTTGCCATTTTTCTCAAGGTAGTTGTCTTATCATTCTTTAAATTCAATCATAGATACTTTCTAGTGGTAAGATTAACTTTGCTGCTTGTAGTTGGGTCATCACTTGTTCGCCAACATCGAGGCAATTAACATTCATGAGGCCGAGGCTTCAAAGGATGTGAAGGAGGCTAAAGCTGCTAGGATGGAAGCTCAAGAATCCAAAGCCGAGGTTGAGCATCTCAAGAAGGTGCTCAAGGAGGTAGAAAGGAACTCTGCCGAGGTCAAGCGCCTTAGAGAGGAGTTCAAAAGAGCGGAATCAACTTCGACGGACATAAAGAATACTCTGGAGATCAAACTGGCTTCAGAAATGGAGAAAAGGAAGAAGGCTGAGGCTGAGGTTGCTGAAGGGGAAAAGAGGGTGATCGAGGCCAAGAAGCAGGCCGTATCAGAATTTAAGGCTTCGAAAGAATTGGAAGATATCAAGATTGAATTCACCAAGGAAGCCTTTAGTAAGGGTTTTGACATCTGCCAACAGAGGGTTGCCGAAAGATATCCTGATTTGGACCTTGGTTTTTTGGAGGATGAATCGGAAGATCCTTCTGATGACGAAGCTGAGCCCTCCACAGTTGGAGCCGATCTTCCTTCCGCCGAACTTGCTTCTGACGCCCCTGGACCCGCTGAGGAACCAACATCTGCTGAGGCTAGACCGAGCTCTCCTACTATCCCTCAGCTAGAGGTCGGAGACCTTCCTTGATTGTACATTTCCTTTTTTTCTTTTTATTCCATATGTACTTAAAATCTTTGAGCAATGGAATTAAAATTTTCCATACCTTTGTGTGTTGCAATGTGTTCATGAAACATAATGTGGTTTGCAAATTCCGTCACCAAGCTTAATCGTGGGCCGAAGCTGCTCCATTGCCGTAGATTGTTCCTCTAAGAGCTCACATAAAAACTCTGAAGAAAGAAGTTCGTCAAGCCAACAAAGAGTTGAAGAAAACCAAGGACAACCTTCAAAAATGGAAGAACAACTATACAATAGCCTCAATCGAAATAAACCATTTGCGCCAAGCTTCAAAAAAGGCTTTTAGGGAATACAATTCAAAGAAACATCCTTTGTCTGAAGAGCTCCAATGAACAAAGAAGCTTGCTAGCGAAAAGTCTTGGGCTTTAAGCTAAAGTTTGTTCCCTCAAAGTCGAACTTAGAGAGGCAAGAGAGAAGATCGAACAGTTGGAGAAGGGCTCACTCTGGTCTCAAAATCGAGAAGAGTATGGTTGGGACTGGTCTAAGAGATTCTCCAAACTTCAAGATTAGCTGCACACGGCGGAAGAGGCATACAATACTTATAGGCTAGGTTGGTGCAAGCAAATTTCCGATCTCAAATGGCAACTTCGGACAGCCAACGATGAAATAACTCAGCTTAGAAGGCAACTTGCAGACAATGCTTGAGCCGATCCAAGTGGGGATTCGGACGAACTCGCTTCAGTTAAGAGCAGCCTTGCAAATCTCACTTAAGTCTGTGACAAGAATAAGTCCGAGCTTCTTCAGCTAAAAATTCAGATGATATATCAAGAGAGCATTGTTAAGGATGTTGAGGTTGAATCTGCCGTTCTTCAAAAAAGATTGAGAGAAGCAGTGGAAGATGCCAGAAGAGCTCGAAAGTTGCTTGGCGAGAGTTTATCGACAAGGAAGGAGCTCGAAGATCAAGTAAACGATCTAAAACACTCCTTGGTAATGGCTGGGGCAAACAGTTCAAAATTTGAATAGAGCTTCGTTTTCTTTCTTTTTGCTTTTGTAATTGGTCTTTGTGACCTTTGTAATGATTGTCACTTAATAAAATGATCTTTCTCTGCATCATTCTTCTTTGTCATGTCTCAATTTGATATTTGCTAAACTCTTTGTTATTATTCTGTGCCTGAGGTAGACTTCACTTTGGAATAATAATCTTTGCTCAACCTTTCTTACATTTGTCCTCCTTGTTTATGAACAAGGGTCTTTCGAATCTGCTTTGGAGTAAATTTATCCTCTTGTTTAAGAGCCAGAGATATTCACATTCTTCGTAAGGGTCTTCATCGTCATTAGGATGAGGTTTTTCTTCCTGTTCCTAACGAGATTAACCTTCTGTTTAAGAATCGAAGGCCTTCATATCCCTCGTAAGGGTCTTCACCCTTGTTAGGACGAGGTTTTTCCTCCTGTTTCTAACGAGATTAACCTCCTATTTAAGAATCGGAGGCCTTCATTATCCCTCGTAAGGGTCTTCACCCTCGTTAGGACGAGGTCCTGTTTCCAACGAGGTTAACCTCCTGTTTAAGAATCAGAAGCCTTCATATCTCTCGTAAGGATCTTCACCCTCGTTACGACGAGGTTCTTCTCTTGTTCCCAATGAGGTTAACCTCTTGTTTAAGAACTGGAGGCCTTTAACTTCGTTTAAGAACAAAGTTCGGCTTAATCATTTCTTGCCATAATTTAATTTGCAAAAAAGATGTGTTAAAGTAAGAAATCTTTCATTGAAATGGGGCTATAGATAATACACTTACAGATTTTCTAAATTCCAAGGTTGGGATAGTGTAGCTCCTTTTTATCGATGTCCCCCAGCTATTATGTTGATGACTCCAAGAGGGGGTCGATCTTCTTGAGGTTCTTCCTTCTGAGGCTATTTCGATGGTGGAAGGGCTCGTCTACTTTTCTTTCGGGCCGATGCCACAGGAATCGGTCCAGCCAACCTTGTCGAATTAGCTTCTCAATTTCATCCTAGAGCTGCATACATTCTTCAGTATCGTGATCACGGTCATGATGGTACAGACAGTACCTGTTGGGGTTGCGCTTGGATGGGATCGCAACTTCTCTGGTCTCGATAATTGCTCCTAAATCTCCATCAAGACTTAGAGTTTTTGGAGCATTCAATGGAGCATGGTTATTAAATCTTCTAGGAGGGGAGCTTTGCTGCATCCTTCTGTTAGGGCTTCTTGGCTGATGAGCTTGAGATGGGGTTCGGGTTCGTCTGCATTTTGGAGTTTTAGAATGCGGTTGACCTTTTGTTGGCTCATCCACAAGCATGAGTTTGCTGGATTCCGTCGTCTGTCACTCTCTTGCGGCATCATCATCCTGCAGCTTGAAAGCTTCTTTAGCTCGAGCGTAGCCCTCAGCCCGAGCCAGCATATCGGTGCAGTCCTGGAGATATTTCTTCTCTAACGAGAAGAGATCATTCTTCAGAAGGCCGCATTTTAGAGCGGCCATTGCAATAGATTGGTTCAAATTTCGAACCTCTAGAGCAGTAGTGTTGAAGTGGTTGATATAGGCTTATATGGATTTTTCTTTTTTCTACTTGATGTTATTGAGGGAATTCGAGCCCTGCCTCTGACGTCGGCTGCTAACAAAATGAGTTGTAAACCGATAGCTCAATTGATCGAAAGAGTAAATGGTGCTCGATTTTAGGCTCGAGTACCAGTTTCTTACCACATCCTTCAGAGTCAATGGGAAAGCTTGGCATAAAATGGCATCTAGTATGCTATGGAGCAGCATCAGAGTTCGGAAGGCTTTCAGGTGGTCGACTGGATCCGAAGTTCCATCGTAACTTTTGAACTGGGGAAGTTTGAAGTTCGGTGGAATGGGCTTCTGTATGATCTGGGAAGTGAGGTGAATTGATGCAAATGTCATCATTCTGGGTAGGGGCGGCATGGTGGAGCTCCTCAATCTGCTGGTTCATTTTTTGAAGCTTTTGATCGAGGATATCATTCTGATCACGAATCTTAAATTGCGGCAAACTCGATGGGGGTAGAGACTTTCTAGAGGTGGAATCGTGCTCAGAACAGGGGCTTACAGCTCTCTGTTGTTCCTTTTCGGGATTTTCTGACTGGCTTTTTCAAGTGAGTCTCCGTTGCTCCAAATCTTGGTGCTCCGACGACGGTCTCTCAGGTGGTGCCAGTGCCGGAGCCTGCTGTATAGCTTGCACAGCTTTCGTGAGGCTTCTTACGTGCTGTATCAGTAGGTTGAACTGACTTGCCTCCATTGCTGCTGGTTGGGGAGGTTGAGGTGCAGGCGATGGTGCCAGAATAGGACGATCGGCCGATTCTGGGTCAGATGGAGTGATTGTGCGACGGATCATCGGGAGGATGCTCTTAGGGGGCATTTTTGCTGGAACGGAGGGGGGATTGCTCGACTGGGTACTTCTTTTAGAACAAGGGCTCATAGACTCTTTCTCTAGCGTCAATCCTATTGGTGCAGAAAACAAACGGTCGCTGGAGATTGCTGGAGGTGGAAGTTGGGATCTCATTGGTGGAACCTACAAGACAGTCTTGGCCGGAGATGGCTTCGGTGTAGATCCTTCGATGGTCAAGTTGGTATTCTGGCCAATAAGAATGTAGTAGTCAGGAGATTTTTAATGGAGAAGAGATTAGAGAAGGAAACGTATCTGGAGGGTCCATTTATAGATGGAGCCTATAATAGATTGATGGTGACAGCCGCAATAGAATATCAGTAGGTAGTTCGGGCCGCTTAGAGTTTGTTATGGAGGATGGGCTGTTGTTTGTCATGAGTTGGTGGTTGGATATTATTTGCTATAGTTCGGACGGAAGGTCAGATGCTTCTGAGCTTGATCGCGAGTCATTTGTACTGAGGTTAAGCCGTTGGAGCTTAAGATCAGATGGACTGAGTTTGAAGACTCATGGTAGAGCTGTTTCAATTGCTTTTGGAAGTTCGATCATCTTCAAGTTCGGTCGATGATGGAAATCGGTACTTTGGTCTGGAGGACTTGAGGTCAGAATGGAATAACGGGTTCCTCAGTTAAGACCGTGGCCAAGCTGCTTTAATTACTTTGATGAAGTTCGGCCAGTATCCAAGATCGGCCCAAGGTCGGGATCAGAGAGTACTGAAGTTCAATGTTTGTGAAACGACTGTTGCTTATCCCAGATTAAAGATTGAAATCAAGCAAATGACGAGTTTCTTTTACTAGCTCATGTTCGTCTGGCTGAGATTTAGGGTGTGGTCATGGCAAGATCTGTTATTGTCAAGATTAAGTTGGAGGGTCATGTTGTGGTATCAACTTGCTCTGATATCAGTTGTGGATGTTTGACCAGGATACCATCATCTCAAGATCCGGTATCCTTTTGTTGATAGCAGGAAGAAAGAAGATATAAAATGAGAACACAATGAGATACGTGGATTAGCCCAAGTGCTACCTCCATGGGGTATGCAAGCTTTATTATGAAAGAGGAAAAACAAATACAAGAGTGTAGGAAAAAATTCTATTTTTCGGTACAGGATCGTTCAGATCTGATTAGATTTAAAGGAATATTTTAAAAATTTTTCTTCTAAGATCATAATCAGATCGGAGACATCTCGGATCTGATCCTTTAAAATATAATATTAAGATTAAAAATAAAATTAAATCTAATTTAATTCTATACCTTTGTTTTGGGTAATCAGATTATCCTGCGATGATTCTGATTTGTCCCGAGGTTCTGGAAGGAGCCACGCACGCGCCTGGCCTTTACCGGTATCCACTCGGGCAGGATCTGGACGTCTTCTCCTCGCGAATCTTTCCTCCAAAGATCAGATCTGGATTTGATCTAAAGAACTTTCAAAACAATTTGAGAAAGCTGCATGTCCGTCTCACGAACACCGTTGCGTAGATGCTGAAATCTTCACAATTTTGATTGGATCTTCCTCTTTGATTTGTACCCAACCTTTGGCATGTGGAAGAAGGGGAGAGAGAGGATTAGAGGGGGTGTGGAAGATGGAAGGGGCGGCAGCCTTTTGGATGAAAAATAAAACTTGCTTAAAGTGCCTGGGCGTGAGAAGGATTTATATCAAATACCAACGCCAAAAGGAGTCCCATTTGGCCAAAATAACTATTTTATTTTTATCGTTGGGACTTTACGTCTTATTCCTCACATAAAGTACCAGATCCTATTTGGTTTTCATGCCAAAAAGACTTCAAAAAGGTGTCGGCATGAGTAGATAAGGAAGAGTCCACTGTGCCTAAGACTCTTTCCTTAAGAGTTTGGTCCAAATCAAACTCTGTCATAGCTCAGTCTAGGCACCTCCAAAAATCACAAAATTTGGTACATTTAATGTATGACTTATGCCCTATCACATATTCAAAAATCAGATCAAAATGATTTCTAGAGAATTTTTTAGAAGCATCTGATCAGGTGACCCTCAATTCTCTCAATTAGATCAACTTTTGATCCTAGTCCAATTTGACTATGAGTGGATTTAATTTTTACAATTAATTTGATTTGGAGTTATTCCAGTCAAATGAAAATAAACCCATTCAAAATATAGGAATGAGTCAAATCAAATTTGACTCGGTTGCGACGAATCGGAAAGATTTCAGGAGGAGAAAGTCAGGTTCAATTGTGCTAGCACGATTACCTTGAACCTGATTGGATCTAATCCAAATCAATTAAACTGGGTTAGCTCAATTGATGACATCTAGACCCAAATCCTTGTTTGTGTGATCCAGTTAAGTTCAATTCTGTGGCAATGAGACGTGATTTCCATCATCGACATCATCGAAATACCTTTCGATGGATCAAAATTTTTTTGATTCATATAATTAGAATGATTGATTATCAAAATCATTCTAATTATTCTTAAAATCTACCAGTGACACCTAGCAGTATATGGTGGCAACCCATCAGAATTGAAAACGAATCTCTCGATGCAGTTACCCGTGTGATTGGATTCTTCTATCTTGAGCTTCGACTGGATTAGGATTAAGGTAAACTCGTCAAACCCAATATCTGTCATATGAATTAATCATTCGATTCGAGTCCAATGTGAAACTCTAATAGAAACTCTTTCTATCATTTTCATTCTGCCATGGCCATGGGCTTAAGTACTCAATCTCATGATTATTATAGGACTGCTCCTAATCTACCGAGATAGATAGATCTCCTATTAGTGCAATCCAATTCTTATAATGAACATGCTATAGTCAACATACGTTTCAGGATTCCGAATGGCTAGGAGACTGAGTTATGGTGTAGTCAAACTATAATACCCTCAAGGTGAACTGCCGATGCACCTTGGGTCAAAGAATCAGACACACCACTGCAGCATCGAGTCAGTCATCGACGAGAAGATAGACTTTCTTATGACTGCTTAAGGTGGTCACGCTCAGTGTTCTAGTTCTTTAACGAGTACCTGTACTCTCGTTCTAGTGTTTTCACACCGTAGACTCAAGACATCTATCCTAAGAAAGCGATCGTACACCAATCTTCCGGATTGATCACCATCCTCATGATGATCCTACGGTCAGCAGCAGTTTATGAGTTAATTATGAAAATTCATGTCTTAAATTTTCAACTCTTGAAAATATGAATTCTTATTACCATTAACTCAAAGGATGTATTATAGATACCTTAAATACATACTATGATAAATTTTTTTTTATTAATTTATCGTAAAAATTATAAAATTATTCTTAGAAGTGTATTAGAAGTGTTTAGCCAATCTGGCTTCTAGGACACATCTAACAAACTCCCACTTGACCTAAAGCCAATTGGCTACAAATTTAAGTCCCATCTTCTCAAGGTGGGCTTCGATCTTCTGCTGGCTCAATGGCTTTGTCAACGAGTCAGCCGCATTATCTGCAGTGTTGACTCTCTTGACCTCGACGTATCCCTTCTCGAGGTAATCGCGAATGAGGTGGTATTGCCGCTCGATGTGCTTGGATTTCTGGTGAGACCTTGGCTCCTTAGCTAGGGCTATGGCACCATTGTTGTCGCAGTACAGAGGGACGGCATCTGATGGCATCACTTCGAGCTCTGCGGTGAACTTCTTATACCAGAACGTCTTCTTTACAGCCTCCGACGCAGTGTACTCTGCTTTCATGGTGGAGTTTGCTATCACCGTCTGCTTGGAACTCTTCCAACTGATAGCTCCACCATTATAAATAAACTGATTTTCAGATGTTGACTTTCGATCATCTATGTGAGACAAAATCCGAGTCTGTATATTCTTGGATCTGTTCTCCATTACCAAAAATTAGAAATATATCCTTAGTCCTCAAGTACTTAAGGATACATTTCACAGAAGTCCAGTGCTCTTTGCCTGGATTCGATTGATATCTGCTCGTGACACTTACAGCATAGGCAATATCAGATCGTGTACATAGCATGGTATACATGAGGCTCCCTATTGCTGAAGCATAAGGGATCTTGCTCATGCATTCAATCTCCTTAGGTGTGCTAGGGCACATCTTCTTGGAGAGATGAATGCCATGTCTGAAGGGTACTAAATCCCTCTTGGAGTTTTCCATGCTAAACCTCTTCAGCATCTCTATGTACATTTTCTATGAGAGATCCAGCATCTTATTCAGTCTGTCCTTATAGACCTTAATTCTCAGAATAAAGGATGCTTCTCCTAGATCTTTCATAGAGAACTCCTTTGACAACCACATTTTGACTGTAGTCAATATGGAAATATCATTCCCAATTAGGAGAATGTCATCCATGTGTAGTATGAGGAAGACAACAACGCTCCCATTGATCTTTTTGAAAATACAGGGCTCCTCGTTATTGATGAATTCGAATGATTTGATTACATCATTGAAATAAGCATTCCAACTTTGAGATGCTTAAGTCCATATATGGATCTTTGCAGCTTGCATACTTTGTGATCATTATCATTGGATGTGAAACCTAGCGGCTGTTCCATATAGATATCTTTCTCAAGATATCTATTTAAGAATGCCATTTTCACATCCATCTGTCATATTTCATAATCGAAATAGGTTGCAACAGCAAGCAATGTGCGGATGGATTTGAGCATGGCTACTGGCGAAAAAGTATCCTGATAGTCAATGCCTCCGCGCTGACTATACCCTTTCGCTACGAGCCTTGCTTTAAATGTCTCTACATTTTCATTAGCTCCTTTTTCTTGAAGATCCATTTACACCCAATAGGTACTATACCTTCAGGTGGATCTACCAAGGTCCAGATTTGGTTCGAATGCATTGAGTCAATCTCTGACCTCATTGCCTCTAACCATTTCTCGGAGTCGATATCTGATATCGTCTCGTCATAAGTTTTGGGATCATCACAATGAACCCCATTTCTTGTGAGGAACATTTTTTCTACGTCTTTTGTTATAGTACCTAAGTATCTTTCAAGAAGACGAAAAATTCTACTTGATCTACAAGGTGGAGGTAGTGTCTGGGTTGGCTCAATATGATTGGGTTCCATAGGTTCCTTAGCTTATTTGTTATTGGAGATTTTCTCCTCGAGTCTAATCTATCTTCCGATGTCACCATCTTGAATAAACTGTTTTTCAAGGAAGATGGCGTATCGACTCACAATCACATTGTGATCTTTCGGGAGAGATAATATTCTAATGACTCTTTAGGATATCCAATAAACCGAGCTCTAAAGGATCTAGACTTTAATTTGTCCGTCTGTTGTCTTTTTAACATGGACCGGACAATCCCAAATTTTGAGATGACTCAGACTTGGTTTCTTATTATGCCATATCTCATACGGTGTGGTAGAAACGGTTTTAGAGGAAACCCTATTCAGTAAATATATAGCGGTCATCAGACTATGTCCCCAAAGAAACTCAAGGAGGTCCGTGAAGCTCATCATGGATCGGACCATATCTAATAGGGTCCGGTTTCTCCATTCCCAAAATCTCGTTGAGTTGAGGCGTTCCAGGTGGAGTCCATTGAGAGACTGCCATTGTCCTTAGGATAGTTTAGAAATTTCCGACTAAGGTATTCGCCTTCTTGATCTGATCGAAGAATCTTAATGGATTTTTCTGTTTGCTTTTCTACTTCGAGTCTGAATTTTTTGAACATTTCAAAAGCTTCAGACTTATGTTGCATCAAATATACATACCTGTACGGAGACAAATCATCGGTAAAGGTGATGAAGTAGACAATTATTTTTGATCGGCACATCAAATGGGCTGCATACATCAGTATATACTAGGGCAAGTAGGTCTGTGGTCCTTTCCCCATGTTCTACAAAAGGGAGCTTGGTCATTTTGCAATGAAGGCATGATTCACAAATCGGATATGATTTGGAAGTCAACGGACTCAATAGCCTGGATTTCTCCAATTTGTTAACCCTGACTTCGGCTATATGACCTAGCCTAAGGTGCCATGGTGCCAAAGATACCTATTATTTAGACTATTCCTAGGTCGCTTTGATCTTATGGCATTCATGTTTTGTTCGATATTAAAAATAGAAACATTAATATGTAACTGATAGAGATCATTTATAAGAAAACCACTTATAATTTTATTTCTTTCATAAAGAATATTACAATAGTCCTTAAGAAAATTAATTACATAGCCTTCTTGTGTTAAACATGAAACAGAAATAAAATTTCTACTTGCTGCAAGCACATAAAAACAGTCCCTAAGAATTAAATCTAATCCTGATGGTAATCGCAGAGGGTAGATTTCCACGGCTACAACAACAACTCTTGCTCCATTTTCGATACGTAGGATTATTTACCATCCCTCAGCCTCCTGCTATCCTCAAGACGCTGCATGGAAGTGCACAAGTGAGCACTAGAACCAGAGTCAAGCATCCAACTGGATGCAGAAGAAACTGTAAGATTAGATTCTATAACGAGCATACCTCCAGAAGGATCTGCCTTCTTATTCTTCAGGCTGGACAGGTAAAGAGGGCAGTTCCGCTTCTAATGGCCGTTAGTGTTGCAATGGAAACATTTTTCCTTGTCGGCCTTCTTCTTCGGCTCTGTCTTCTTCCCACCATCTAGCTTCTGTTTCTTCATGGACTTCTTTCCAAAAGACTTTTGGAAGAAGTCCGCTCCACAACAAGTACTAAGTCTTTAGAACCTTTCATAGAAATCTCAGCAGTAACCAGCATGTTCATGAGCTTAACCAAGGTATTCTGAAGTTTAAGCATTTGGTAGTTTATGATGAACTGCCCATACGCATCAGTCAAGGACTGCAGATTCTGATCTAACTTCATACCAAGCTTCTCAAGCTCTTCTAAGTCCTTGATCATCATCAGACAATGATCTTGGACCGACTGTCCATCACGCATCTGAGCCTTAAATAGTCTCTTAGTGACTTGATATTTGGCTGCGCGACTTTGTTCACCAAACAACTCTTGCAGGTGAGTCAACATTTGGTGGCTAGTCTTAGTGTCTTCATGTTGGCGCTGGAGCTCATCAGACATCGAGTCCAACATGTAATACCTGATTTTGTTATCTTCATCCGTCCACTTCTCGAGAGATGCTCTCTGATCAGTGGATGGACGGGCTGGTAAGGTAGGAGGATCCTGTTCCAATGCGAGTCAACTTCTTGGAACCCAAAATAATTTTGAAGTTCTGGAGCCAATCCTTGTAGTTGGATCCGGTCAGTCTATGGGTGTCCAGGATGAGGGCTAGTGGGTTGGACACAGACATCTTGTAGAGAGTCAAAGTTTCTAGTTAGATTTTGTAATTAGACTTAATCAATTTGTTTAGGAGTTTCATTTTTAAACAAATTAGGCTCCCACTATTTTTTTTGGATTCCTACACTCCCTTGGCAGAGATGCAAAAATCTCCACGATTATTAATTTCTAGTGGATGGTGCGGTCCCACCGACTGGCTCATTACCTCACCTAATAGTTATTGGTAATGGGTCAATCGATGAGTGAACAACTCTTGTTCAATGATTCTCTAATCATGGTGCACCCAAACCTGGTCTCTAATTCATGAATCTCATCATGTTCGAAATATTGATCCACTCTTTAGTTAAGTCAGACCCACCATTTGCACGAATTGGATTTCTGATTGGGTTCCTCATCGTATCCGGAATATTGAGCCCAATCCATCCTCCAACCCGTAGCATCCAATGCCTAATAGACATAGTTGCGTCTTTCCAGTGCAATTGAACCACTGTATCTAGCCGAGAACAATCAACCCCAGAAAGGGCTCGCACATCTACAATGGTGGAAGACCTTAGATTTAATATTTTCTTAGGGAGATTTAATTTAGGTCTCTTTAAACTTGACTTAGTCATAACAATTATGACTAACCTAGTGGCATGGGTTGGCTCGAATTGTTAGCTACCTCGAATCAGAACTGGATCGATACAAATAGCTAGGTAAGTGAGACCGGTGGAAGGGATATGCCATTAACTCGATAAGAATGCATTCAGGTTGAGTAGCTCCCAATTAAAAATCAGTCGGTCGTATCTGCCACTCTTACCTTAGATACTAAATTATCGAACCAGAACCAATTGGGTTAGCCTACAATCCAGGCTCGAACCGCGGAGCCAAATTAGGTCTTGACTTGATCGAGTCACATCTCAATGTGATTTGATCTCGACTCAGACTTAATCCTATTAGGCTGATCAAATCTAAGCTTTCTTTGATCCCACCTAACCAACTCTTGATTCGATTTGATCAACCGCTAGACCTAATTGAGCTATCCAAGCCCGAATCCAATTTTATGAATGTCTTACATCTGAAAATTCATAATTTTAGACCTAATTAATTTCATAATCTTAATTCTTAATTAAGTTTTGGGTTAATGAACAAAACATGTAATAAAATCTTAGGATTTCAGGATCTAGGGTTCTGCAGAAAAATAAATTTTGATTTTTGATTAAGAACGAACGTGCAGCATCCCTACACATCATAAGAATACCCCATCGAATGGAAGGAGAGGGTCTTTAAATCCTACTTTGTTCTTATGATCGGATGGCCAAGAGGAATGTGTTAATCAAAAATATAATTTCTACTACAAAACTAGTTAGATCTAAATCATATATCGCATATACAATTAATGATCTAACTTATACATGTTTTGCATACATCTCATGTATCATGACTAAATTAAACATGCATGCTTTCAGATCTAATATATCACATATAATATTTGAAAAATAGAATTTAAATTTGATCACATCAAACAAAACTATTCTAGACATTTTATAGAACTATTCTATAACTAGTCTAAGCATACATCTTTCATATCTCATATGAATAAATTAAAAATTTTATTTTCTTATTTTCAGATCTGATTACAACAATTATAACATCAAAAAATAGAAATAAATTAGATCTAAAATCATATTTAATCAATTTAACAATATGATTATACTAGACTGCACATGGAACTATTCTATTCCGAGTCTAGTCATGCATCTCATACATTTTAAATCTAAATCATAAAATTTTTAATTTTTTGATTTCAGATCTAATCACATCTGATGTGACATTTGAAATCTTTCAATATCAGATTATAAATAAAAATTAAATCAGATTTAAAATAGATCTGATGAACTGCTAACCTGGCTCTGATATCAGTTGTAGGAAAAAATCCTATTTTTCGGCACAGGATCGTTCATATCTGATTAGATCTGAAGGAATATTTCAAAAATTTTTCTTCTAAGATCATAATCAGATCCGAGACATCTCGGATCTGATCCTTTAAGATATAATATTAAGATTAAAAATTTAATTTAATTTCGTACCTTTGTTTTGGGTAATCAAATTACTCTGCGATGATCCTGATCTATCATGAGGTTCTGGAAGGAGCCACGCACGCACCTGGCCTCTGCTGGTATCTACTCGGGCAGGATCTAGACGTCTTCTTGCGAATCTTTTCTCTAAAGATCAGATCTGGATCTGATCTAAAGAACCTTCGAAACAATTTGAGAAGGCTGCTTGTCCGTCTCACAAACACCATCGCATAGATGCTGAACTCTTCACAATTTTGATTGGATCTTCTTCTCTGATTTGCTCCGAACCTTTGGCACGTGGAAGAAGGGGAGAGAGAGGATCAAAGGGGGTGTGGAAGATGGAAGGGGTGGCAGCTTTTTGGGTGAAAAATAAAACTTGCGTTAAAGTGCCTTGGCGTGAGGATTTATATCAAATACCAACGGCAAAAGAAGTCCCATTTGACCAAAATAACTATTTTATTTTTATCGTTGGGACTTTAGGTCTTATTCCCCACGTAGAGTACCAGATCCTATCTGGTTTTCACGCCAAAAGACTTCAAAAAGATGTCGGCATGAGTAGATAAGGAAGAGTCCACTACGCCTAGGACTTTTCTCTCGAGAGTTTAATCCAAATCAAACTCTATCATAACTTAGTCTAGGCACCTCTAAAAATTACGAAATTTGGTACACCTAATGTATGACTCGTGCCCCATCACATATCCAAAAATCAGATCAAAATGATTTCTAGAGAATTTTCTAGAAGCATATAATCAGGTGACCTTCGATTCTCTCAATTAGGTCAACTTGTGACCCTAGTCCAATTTGACTATGAATGGATTTAATTTCTACAATTAATCTGATTTGGACTTGTTCCAGTTAGATGAAAATAAACCCATTCAAAATACAGGAATGAGTCAAATTAAATTTGACTCAATTGCGACGAATCAGAAAGATTACAGAAGGAGAAAGTCAGGCTCAATCGTGTGCTAGCACGATTACCTTGAACCTGATTGGATCTAATCCAAATCAATTAAATTGGGTTAGCTCAATTGATGACATCTAGACCCAAATTCTTGTTTGTGCGATCCAGTTAGGTTCAATTCTGTGTGGTAATGAGACGTCGCGATTTTCATCATCGACATCATCGAAACACCTTTTGATGGATCAGAATATTTCTGATTCATATAATTAGAATGATTGATCATCAAAATCATTCTAATTGCTCTTAAAATCTACCAGTGACACCTAGCAGTATATGGTGGCAACCCATCAGAACTGAAAACGAACCTCTTGGTGCAATTATCTGTGTGATTGGGTTCTTCTATCTTAAGCCTCGACTGGATTAGGGTTAAGGTAAACTCGTCAAACCCAATATCTGTCATATGAATTAATCATTCGATTCGAGTCCAATGTGAAACTCTAATAGAAACTCTTTATCATCTTCATTCTGCCATGGCCATGGGCTTAAGGACTCAATCTCATGATTATCATAGGGCTGCTCCTCATCTACCGAGGTAGATAGATCCTCTATTAGTGCAATCAAATTCCTACAATGAACATATTATAGCCAACATACACCTCAGGATTCCGAATGGCTAGGAGACCGTGTTATGTAGTCAAACTATAACACCCTCAAGGTGAACTGTCGATGCACCTTGGGTCAAAGAATCGGACACACCACTGCAGCATTGAATCAGTCATCGATGAGAAGGTAGACTTTCTTATGATTGCTCGAGGTGGTCATGCTCAGTGTTCTTGTTCTCTAATGAGTACCTGTATTCTCGTTCCGATGTCTTTACACCATAGACTCAAGACATTTATCCTAAGAAAATGATCGTACACCAACCTTCCAGATCGATCACCATCCTCATGATGATCCTACGGTCAGGAGTAGTTTGAGTTAATTATGAAAATTCATGTCTTAAATTTTTAATTTTTGAAAATATGAATTATCATTATCATTAACTCAAAGGATGTATCACAGACACTTTAAATACATACTGTGATAGAAAATAATTTTTTTATTAATTTATAGTCAAAATTACAAAATTGCTTTTAGAAGTGTATTACAAGTGTTTAGCCAATCTAGTTTCTAGGGCACACATCTAACAAAGAGGAGAACACCCACTCTCAACTCGCTGTATACAAATCTCTCTCAACTAGAAGCTATGCTCACAAATGCTCTCTCAAAAATCCTTAAGGAGATCCTCTCACAGGCTTGTTAGTACCAAGGTCCTCGATGCCCTTGGATGCTTCTTGTGAATGTCGCTACATAATGCCTTACGGCCACTCACACGATTGTTGCCTCGCTCTGTCTGATGCTCTGCTTTGCCTACGTCTGCTCTGCAGGTTGCATGTGCTCGATGCTCTATCGAACTCCTCTCAGTTGCTGCTAGAGCCTCTCTACATGTCTTTGCGTGCTTTTTTTTTTTGCTCAACATCTCAGTTCTTTAAATAGGATGAGAACTTTCACATCAGCTATTTACGAGAGTCCTAACATGATTCTATCTCCCAATACGAATCCAATAGGACTTTGACTGCGTCCATAGCCTTCAGATCGCGATCGCAGTCCTCTGTGGCAGCTAGATCCTATGGTTCACGCGCAATTTCCGTAGACCTCTTGGATTAATCACAATCTGAGTCCAAACAAAAAGTTTCGTCTTATTTTATTTGCCTTCGTTGAGCAAGCTCGACCTCTGACAGAGCTGGCTTGACTGTATCTCGTCCGAACACCTGCTTCTATCTGCTTGAGAGGGCCGGCTTGATTTCAGCTAGAGTCGGCTTAACCCGTATTTGAGCCAGTGCAACTGCTGTGCTGATACTAGTTCTCTTCTGCTGTGGCATCAAATCCCAGCAATCTCCATCCCGACTCGATATTCGGCTTCTTCTTGACTTTGAAAGCTTTTGGATTTTCTCGTCTCCATGCCCTGGGGCAATTGCCTGCTACTTATGGATGGGCAAACATGAGAGTCGAGCCAGGCCACTCGATCCCATCTCTATCATGTGCCTTGCTCCACCTGACTTGAGATCTGCTCGGGGTAGCCTTCTGGCAACGTCGCTCATCCTCCCGAGTCTCTCATCTCGTGTCCGATCCATCTCCACCTGGAGCTCTACCTCGCATTGGGCTCCTACTGGCATCTTCCATGTAGACTGCTCCTTGTATAAGAGAGCATTGATCAACTCTTCATGATTGATCTCCACCTTGATTGCACCTGTCTTCTCCATCTTCAATCTTGATCGCCACCGCCGCAACCTGTCCCGATACCAATCTGGCTCTGATGCCAACTGTCGTGGTATCAACTTGCTCTGATACCAGTTGTTGTGGATGTCTGGTCAGGACACCACCACCCCAGGATCCGGTATCTTTTTGTTGACAGCAGGAAAAAAAATAAAATGAGAACACAATCAGGTACGTGGATTAGCCTAAGTGCTACCTTCACGGGGCATGCAAGCTTCATATGAAAGAGGAAAAATAAGTATAAGAGAACATCCACTCTCAACTCACTGTACACAAATCTTTTTCAACTAGAAGCTATCCTCACAAAAGCTTTCTAAAAAATCTCCAAGGAGACCCTCTCACTGGCCTGCCATTACCAAGGTCCTCGATGCCCTTGGATGCTTCCTATGAAAGTCGTTACATCATGCCTTACGGCCACTCATATGGTCATTGTCTCACTCTGCCTGACGCTCTACTCTACCTACATCTGCTCTGCGGGTTGCACGTGCTCGGCGCTCCGCCGAACTCCTCTCGGCGGCTGCCAGATCCTCTTTATGTGCCTTCGCGTGCCTTTTTTTTTTTTTTTTTTTTTGCTCCACAGCATATCAGGCCCTTAAATAGGATGAGAACCTTCACATCAATTGTTTACGAGAGTTCTAACACGACTCTATCTTCCAATACGAGTCCAATAGGACTCTGACTGCATCCACAGCCTTCAGATTGCGACCATAACCCTCTATGACCGTTAGATCTTGTGGTCCACGCGCAACTTCCGTAGACCTCTTGGATTAATCATAATCCAAGTCCAAACAGAAAACCTCGTCCTGTTCTGTTTGTCTCCATCGAGCTGGTTCTGTCAAAGGTCGAGCTGGCTCGACTGCCTCTCGTCCGAATACTTGCTTTTTGTCTGTCCGAGAGGGCCAGTTCGACTGTGGTCCAAGCTAGCTCGATCTCAGCTCGAGCTGGCTCGACCCATATCTGAGCCAGCTTGACTATTGTACTGATACTGGTTCTCGTCTGCTGTGGATCGAATTCGAGGCATCAAATTCTAATAGGTCGGAGTAAAGGAGCTTGGCTGGCATACAAGATCGGACATTGATAGAAGTTATTGTCATTTCCGAGATGAGCCGCCCTCTATTGAAGCTCTGAGCTAATCAAATTTGGAGGCCGATCCTTTGGAGCTCGCCTGGATCAGGGGCTGATTTGATTGAACCTCGGATTGGAGTGTGTCTTGAATCCAGATGGCAATCTATCAAGGTCGGGCTTTATTAGACTTCGGTAGGAGCTATTTTACCTCCAACACCGTCGATAATTATCATAGGAAAATTGTTTTGCTCCTCCATTCATCCTTCAGATTTAGACTTCAGCAATTAGATGATTAATGCAAATGTTTAAAGTGTAAAGGAAGTGCCTACTTGCATTTGTTAATGACCCAGGACAAGCATGCTTTAGAGTATCAATCATCATTACTTGGCCGGTAGCGGACAACAAAAAATGTATATATGTGTTGATAATGTTGAATATTAAGCAGATGCTATAAATATATAAAGGATGCATCATGGTTTTTGTTATATGCAAAAAACCTAGTTTTGGTTGATGATTTTGAAAAGAGATGCATGTTAAATTATGAAGTTTTAGTGGTTACACTTTTATACCATTTAGAGTTAAATTTAATTTCACCTGTCATTTCACCCTCACCATTATTCTGTGGAACATCTCCTTCATCGACATAAAATTGAATACCAAACATTAAATCAATGGGCATTTCACTTGTTATCACTACTTTATTGGGCTGACCCACTCTCCACCTCTTGTGTTACGTTACATTTCTAGTAGCTTCTCTGTATATGATTCACTTCAACTTGAAAGATGGAGTTAGTGTAAATGGTTGATTAAATACTATAGTTCTACATACAATTGCTACTGTTCTCTGAAGTTTAAATTTTTTTTTTTTTTTAAAAAAGGATATTGCTACATGAATGGAACAAAAGGCATGGTAATTCAAGTTATAAGGTATCACGAAATAATATTTTGGGGAATTGAATATATGAGTAATAATATGAAGCTTTTGACAATCCTGTTATTAAATAAAGGTTTTGACATTTAATAAATTTAAAAGCAATTCATCATGCCATGAGGTTGAACTATTGAAGTAATTATATTACTCATATGGCTGGTGCAAAAATTTTTGAAATGAAAAGTAAGGATTAGAATGATCCCCAAAAAGCTTATGGTGGAACATTGAGGGTTATTATATGATGTGCAAAGTGGAAGATACCAGTAAGGAACTAGCTATTCTACAAGGGGCCCCCTGGTGTATCTTATATGCAAATAGGTTATTCATGGTTAAAAGGTTGAAAGCTAATTTGATGTTCAAAAAGTTATAGGCATATGGTTACACTATTTGACGGTGTAAATAATGGACATGGAATGCAACTTGAGGTCATGGAATCAACTCTATTAAGGGATATTTGCTGAACAGTTTGAACAATTACTTTTGGTGAAGTTATTCTATCAGAAATATTTTTTCCAATTGAAGTATGGTTTGCTATATAGTAGATATGCCTTTGGAGGGGGATGGATAATATGCAAGTAAGATTCATCTTACAATATGGATCATAATGTTGGGCATGAGGACATATGAGCCTTGACCTTCATTGTAATCAACAGGCTTTATCCCATATATACAGGGTTATAAAGATACAAGTAACTTTATGAATCAAGGGTGGTGTATGAACAGCGATTAAATGGTAGGATATGAAATCAATGGGTTGTGCAGTAAAAGGATGGTTAAGAGCGTGAAACAAGTAAATCATGTGTCACTTAAAATGAGGAGCTGCAACTTGAAATGCATTGAACATATTTACCCTAAGCCAATTATGGCTATTGAACAGGTTCATAAATTCATGCTGAAGGTTTAGAAAAGATGCGTGATAGAGAACACAACTTAGTCGAGGTAGTAAATTGAAGGTTAATGATACTTTTCATTGTGAAGGATTGCTCATTTACAAGAATGACAAAATAGGACCCGTCAAGGGAATTGAAACCCATGTTATAAGGTTGCTGTTTAGTGTTCAACAAATATATTTTATTGATCAACTGTGTTTATCTCATGTTTTAATATTGAGTATATCCTTATGAACAAGGTTCACCAAATCATCCCAAATTGGATGGTTTAGGACATGCTAAATTGTACCGGTCGGCATCGTACCGGCGACCTATTGGTGCGGTTTGGGCATTCAGTTTGGAACACCGGGAAACGGAGGAAGGGAGAAGGAAAGAGAGGAAGAGAGGGGGGGAGGGAAGGAGAGGAAAAAGCTGGTGGTGGCCTGTTGAGGCCTTTGGAATGGTGGAAGGAGAGAGAGGAAAAGAGGGAGGGAAGGAGGGGGAGAAATGGAATGAGGGGGAGGCTGGTGATGGCCGCCGGAGGCCCCCGAAAGGCTGGAATCCCCTCGGCTTCCATTGGTTCGAAACAAGGGTGATCCCCTCTATTTCGAATCAGGCAAAATTTTTTTTGCCCGATTCATATTGCAGTCAGACGATCACTCTTGTTTTGAACCAACGGAACCCGGGGGGTTGGGGTGGGGTGGGGGTGGGGTTTATTCCAGCCTTTTGGGGGCCTTTCCAGCCCTTTGGCAGCCACCACTAGCTCCCCCTCCCGTTTCTCTCCCTTTCTCCCTGCCTTTCCCTCTCTCGCTTCCTCTCTCTCACTGCATGGTTCGGTTATCCGAAGGCACCTCCACTGCCCTCAAGTGGCCACCACCAGCCTCCCTTCCTTCCCTCCCCCCCCCCTCTCTCTCTCGCTCTCTTTTCTGCTCTAGTTCTCCTCAACTTTTTTGTCGGTTTTGGATTGGTAGGGTCCAATACAGGGGCATACCAAATTGTAATGCTGGAAAGCCTGCATGGGATTTGGTTCCGGTCCTTTCGTTGCTTGTGAATGTTGTTAGCTTTGGGCTTGCCCATATGACATTAATGAAGATGAGCAGAAAGGAATCATGGAGGGAAGATTATTGGCGAATGTGTGTACTTTGATTTTGAGATATCCTTCTCCTTTATAGGTCTTCATTTTATACTTTTATGTTCTAAATAATTTAGTCAAATTTTCATAATTGTTATGTCAAAATCACCAATTGTATATTCAGAGGAAAATATAAATAATTACAAAAATTTAGGTGGTGGTGCTCATAATTTTTCCATAACTTTATTTGTTTTCCAAGATTTTACTTTTCCTGATGACCTTCATTACAATATTAGGTTGGGCATAATGGTTAAACCTTAAAAATACAAGTCCGAATGGTACAAGTTCCCATCAGTTGTATTGCTGGTTGATGGAGCATCAAATCTTATGATGTCAATCCATCAAATGAGGTTGCCCCAGGATTCTTCTAACTTGGAGCTTATTCAGAAGTTCTACGTCTAGGAATTCATCCAAAATATGTAAACCATAACTGCTGCTGTATGTTTCTTGCTTTCTAGTTTCTAGATTAGTTGTTGACAATACGATGATGCTTGCTATTTTTGTACATGCCCTATTTATCTTGATTTTTGATGCTAGTGAATTGACTTTGAAATATTCTGCCTGCAGGGAAGGAGAACCCCAGCCAAATTCTTGTAAGCACTCTGCCTATAACAAAGCAATAATTAGATTTTTAGCAAAGGTTAGTGCTATCTTTAAGTTGATTTTACTTTCTCTTTGTATCAAAGATCATGAGCTAATGGGCAACCCAGCATATGGAGACCATTCAAGTACTTCAAGTACTTCACATGTGTGCCCGTACTTGGCCATGCATGGGTTTCCTCATGCTGTGCATGCTGCACGTTCAAGTTCTGCTGACCCTCTTCCTGAAAATGGTCCATTTCATCGACATCCAACTAGCATGGGAGGACAAACATCTGCTGATATGATCAACTCCCACAGTTTTCCTGCAACAGAGCCACAAAGCCCCAACTGGCATCAACAGCATTCCGTTTCATTTCCTTTGTCAGGAAACAACGATCAATCTGCATCTCACTTTGGTTTGAGGTTATCTAGAAATGACACCAGCAGCCAGCAGAGATTAGGATCTTTTGTGCATCCCCAGCCCCTTATGCAGGGGTAAATGTTGCTCTATCTTTTCATTATGATAAATACATCTTTTCCTCTGTTTCTTTAGTGTTCGTCCATATTATTGGCTTGTCATCAGAACTACTTGCTCGACTATTGCAGTTCTGTTTCACGCAGTGGGAACAATTTACTCGCATCACTAGGACCACCAGTTATGGGGGAGGCCAGAGGTCATACTCGTGGGCTTGGCAGTCACATCTATCAACAGTCTGTATCTTCTTCATCAGTGCGAACCTCTCCCTTTTCTCCCATTAGGAGAATGAGGCCAAGGGGGGTGACTCTTATTTCTTCAGTTGCAACTTCTTCCTCAGCTGAAATTGGAGGATTTTATGGCTTCTCTGTATCTGGATCTGTAAGCAGGAACCATCAAGAAGGTGAGAACGTCGGCAGACATATCGACCGGTTTTATGGATGGGGTAGAGAGGGTTTCACACCGCTACCCTGGCTTCCAGTTGAGGGTGAATCTCAGTGGTGGAGTCCTTTCAATCCTAATCAGAATCCTCAGCCAGGAAGCTTCACTCAAAGAACTGCTGCTGAAAGGGTCACACAGAGCCGTCCTGAGAATGGGTATCAGCGCATGCCCCCTCGAATGCCACCATACATGTGAGGAGTGCAACTGCTTGAGGTGTTTTAAGATTGAACTTGCCCTTTTTTTTTTTTTTTTTGTTGTTGTATATCCCCCATATTGCATGACTGCTTGTTTTGGACAACGAAACTGTGGATGCTGCAGTTTCTGCGTGGGATTTGATGTTGTAGACGGTGGTGCTCCTGGAATGTTTTTGATGGTTTTATCTTTCATAGCCGTCTTTGGTTGTGGGCTGAGCTTTTTTATTGTCTGATCTTGAATATTATATATATATATATAAGTGCGGAACAAAGCTGGAAACAAGAGCATAAGTGTTTTTCTTGTATTGTTTGCATGATCCTGCTCTTATTGCCTAGTTCTGTCACTGAACTGAAATAATGCATCAATGAGACAATCCTTTTATTATGTTGTGTTCTATGGAAATGTTGTAACCATAAATAACAGTTATTTTGTTCTTTGACGTTAAACAGGTTTCATCATTGGGGAGCCACCTAATGAGTTGCGCTAAATGAAGGTATGTAGTTAAAAAATACTTGAGCGAGGTGGGATCGTAGGCTTTGGAGTCTAGGACGTGCTGGACTCCCGTCTTTTCCTAGAAAGCGCTCACGGGTGGCGGTGGAGTGTTGCCATGCCTGCTGGAGTCTGGCTTTCCGAATGTCGATAGACTTCGAAAAAAGAGGGAAAGTGGAACCTGCCTACCTCTTTAACTATTTTTCTCTTATCAAGGCATCTCTTTCATCCTCAATCCTTCTTGACTCTTAGCATATATTTGGTTGGGGGGAGTTGCCTTTGAAATAGGCATGAGAATGAATAACCCATGTTCCAACTATTTGATTTGATTGGAGAGAATTTTATTACAGTTGGTGCAAAAAATAGATGAATGTCACAGTTAGAAAAGATAAAGGATGTTAATGAGACTTATAAGATGAAGTTTTGGTCGGAGTTGACTTTGGTAGGATTTTCTGACGGTCATGTTAGTTTTCTAATCTACAAGAATGGAGTACTTGGGAGAAATAAGAGTAGAGAGGAGAGTTTAGAAAGGAGAAACGAATCTGGAGGGTTCTTTATATAGGTGGAGTTTGTAATAGAATGATGGTGACACTTGAAAGAAATAAGAGCAGAGGGAGTTTAGGAAGGAGAAACGTATCTGGAGAGTTTTTTATATAGGTGGAGTCTGCAATAGAATGATGGTGATAGTCATAGCAGAATGTCAAAAAGTTGTTCGGACCATTTGAAATTTGTTATGATGAGTAGGCTATTATTTTGTCATGACTTACTGGCAGTTAGATTTTATTAGTTGGAGATCGGATTGATCAAGCTTCGAAGGTCGGCCTTTGCATTGAAGATGGTGAGTTTGTAATCGGATTTTGAGCTTGGATCGTACTGGTGTTGCCTTTGGTAGTTTTTAGGAACTCGACTGCCTTCAAGGTCGATCGAGAGTGGGTACGAACATTCAAATTGAAGGCTAGAGAGGGGACAGTGTGCTCTTCAATAAGGACTGCAGTCAGGCTTTAAAGAAGTTCGATCGAGATAGCGGAGATCTAAAATTGACTTGAAGCTGGGATAGGCGAATATTAAGATCCATTGCTTTTCAAGTGACCGTTGCTTACTTTGGGTTGAAGATCGGACTTATGTTGATGGCAAAGTCCTCTTACTGATTTAAATTCATCCAGGATCTGCAATCCATAAGGTGGAGTAGAGGAATTCGGCTGGAGAGGAGTTCGACCGTCTTCAAGATCGGCCACTAGGTAAGGTCGGGCTATGCTGGGATTTGATACTTGATAGAGGCCTATTGTTTATTTTGAGCAAATCAATCAAATGGCAATTTTTGTCATTGCTCAAGTTCGTCTGGTCGAAGTTTAGTACTCTTCTGACAGGTTCTGTAGTTGTCGGAAAAGCTGAGGGTTGGTGTTAAGAAAATCATCCGACGTACAAGGACTGAAGGCCGACCTTCTAGGACGATAAGAATGGGGAAGCAGCTTAGCTGAAGTTCGGACTCAACTGTCACTACTCTAGACAGCACCATACCAAGGTCGGACATTCGATTAGACTTCGGTGGGACTATTTTCCTCCAATACTTGTTTCCCTACTTTCGAATTCGAAGTTTGGATGAAAAGAGTACCAAAAATCTATGATTGCCGAAGTTCTTTCTGACTTTTTACTTACAAAAGATGAAAAATTTTGGTAATTTTGAACTGGCACCGAAGCTTCTTTTAATACTGAATGACTCAAAATGACTTCAGTGTTTGAAATCCCCTCCTCCTATGCGGAGCTCGATGTACAATGTAATAAAAGCCTCATCAGACGTTAGCTGTAGCCATGATGAGTGGGACATGCGGCAGACGAGGTTTGGATGTTGGTGATCTGCAATCATAACTACCTCCGAACCTTCCTGTCTATTTAAGTATCACTTTCCCTCCAGTTTCCTACTTTGGCCTAGTTCTTCTTCCTTGTACTCTTCCTCGTCCTTCATCTTTCCTGCACCTGAGCATTCTATTTCATCTTCTTCTACGATTTTTTTGATCTTTGGCATCTTCTTCACTCTTTTTTCTCCATTCCGGTATTATCATCAAATTCTTCGTCTATCTTAGGTTATCACTCTAACTTTTCTTCGACATTTTCTTACTATTCTTTTGCCTTTTATTTTTCAAGAAGCTTCTTTGAATTCACCCATTGATTTACCCTAATTTTAGAGAGTTTTTTTTTAATTTTATTTGATCCAAATGACTTCCGAAATATCCCGATCCACCAGTTCTAGAAGTTCGGCCAACTCGAGCCCTCCAAATTCTGATCCTAGGGAGGAAGCTGAATTTGTAGAAGTACCTCATTCGACCTTTGTTTTCGAAACCATCCCTTGCTCTCTCTCCCCTGAAGATCTTTCCACTATTAGAATCCAGTATAGGGTCCCTTTGGAATATGAATTGGAGCTTTCTGGATTGAGTGCCCGAGCTTATGCCCCTTCCCTGAGTCACTTTTGTTTATACTCCGAAGCTCTTCATGCTGGGCTACGACTTTCAATCCCTCCTTTTGTTGTAGCCATTTTTCATTTCTTAGATATATCGCTTACCCCAATGGTCCCAAACTTTTTTAGGTTCATCGTAGGATTCTTAGCTCTCTATCTTTCGATCGAAGTCTATCCCATAATCTCTTTGTTCCGAACCTTTGTTACCTTTAAGCGACATCCTTCTGCTAAGGACTGATGGTACCTATCCCTCCAGTTCGACAAGAAGGGGTTGCTCAAAGGTGCCCTTTCCTCGATTTATAACTAAAAGAGAAAATTCTTCTTCATTTCTTGCCCATCCTTAGAGTTAGGGCTTCCTTCCTGGGGTCAATTAAGAGATTCCGTCCGTAGAGCTCTAGTGTTAGAAAGGGAGGATCTCGACTCTACTAACACATTGAGAAATTATAAAGCTCCCCTGCTATCCAAATTATTAGATGATCTGACCTTGTTTAACCTCTGCCTAAGTTCCTTCAATCCGATAGGTATACATTCATGTCTGATTAACTACTTTTTTGTCTTTTCTTTTAACCTCGACTTTTCTATTGTTGCAGAGATGACTTCGGAGGAATTGGAGCAACTATTCTAAAAACTTCAGGCCTACAAAAGAAAGAGGGCAACATGCTAGAGGAACCATCCAAGTGGGCAAAGGTCGACAATTCGAGCTTGGCCATTTCAGCTCAAACCGCTTTTGCTCCTGAGTCTACAGTGCCTCCAATGACCTCGAGTCCGCCTATCAAGGTCTCCATCCTGATGCCTCCTGTTGAAAAGGAAAGGGAGACAGGAAAGAAGAAGAAGAAGATAGTTGCGAGGAAAGCTCGGCCTTAGCAAAACTCTAGGGAATCCAGCAGCAATAGCATCGATTGAGAGAATGCTTTTTTTGACAATTGGAAAGTCATCAAGTCCCTGGTTGATGGGTGTATTCTGTCGAACATCATGGATAGGATTGTCCTCATCGACCTCGAGCAGTGGACAAAAGACTCTCTTGGGGCTTTCCTTGAGGTAATTGCCTTACCCCTCCTTTTTTTTAACTTATCCATGAGTTCTTCCAGCGGCACAACTGACTTCGTCATCTACAGGTGGGTCACCAATTAATTGCCAATATTAAGACGATCAACATTCACAAGGCTGAGACTTCGAAGGTTGAGAAGGTACATGAAGAGTACAAGGTTGAGATCGACTGTCTGCTGAAGGAGAAATCTACTGAAATCAGACATCTCCAAGAGGTGGTCAGAAATGTTGAACAAACTTCAGCGGAGGTGAAGGAATTGCTAGCCTCGGAGGTAGAGAGGAGGAAAAAAGTTGAAGCTGAAGTTGTTGAGGGGGGAAGGCAAATTGCTAAAGCTAAAGAACAAACTATCTTGGATTTCAAGGCTTCAAAGAAACTGAAAGATACAAAGATCGAGTTTGCTAAGGAAGCCTTCATCAGAAGGTTCGAGCTTTGTCAGAGGAGGGTCATTGAGAAATTTCCCGAGCTGGAGCTTGGCTTTCTGGCAGGAGAATTTTCTAACGAGGAGGCAGAGCCTTCAACTGCTAGTGCCGATCTTCCATCTGCCGAGCCTGCTGCTGCGATCTTCGAATCCGCCAGAGAGTCGGAGGCCATCGAGGATGCATCGAACTCGTCTGCTGTCCCACCTCTATAGGTTGAAGATTTTTGATAACTATATTTTTTCTTTTTCTTCTACCCTTCATGTATTCAAATATTTTAGTTAATAAAATTAAATTTTCTTTTTTGTCATACCTTTGCGTTGTGATACGTTTATGCATCAAATACAGTCCCTAGTCAAAATGGAACCACTACCTCAGGGCATCCCCTTGAATGCCCATGTCAAAAATTTGAGGATGGAAGTTCGTCAAATCGGCAAGAAGTTGAAAAAGATTGAAGACGAACTTCAAAAATCCAAAAAAGATTATGCTGAAGCTGCTGTTGAGATCAACCATTTTCACTAGTCATCCAAGTAATTTTTCAAAGAATATACCACCAAAAAATATCATTTATTTTAGGAGCTTGAGCGGGCGAAGAAGCTTGCCAGCAAAAGGACCTAGACTTCGACCGCGAAGATTTGCTCTCCTGAGACTGAGCTTCATGAAGGAAGAGAAAAGATCATCCAATTGGAGAGGGGCTCGGCCTAGGCTCAGAGTTAGGCAGAATATGATTGGAACTAGTTGAAGAAATTCTTTGACCTCTAAAAGCAGTTGCATGATGCTGAGATGGCAAATGAGACCTACTCGATTAGTTGGTGTGGGCAAATCAATGATCTCAAGAAGAAGCTTAAGATGGCAAATGCTGAGGTGATGCAGCTTTAAAAATAGTTGGCGAACAAGGTCTAGGCCGACCCAGGTGGGGATCTAAAGGAAGTTGCCTCTCTAAAAAGAACCCTGGAGGATCTTTCGAGGATCTATGAAAAGAGCAAGGCCGAACTCCTTCAACTCAAGATCCAAACAGCTTATAACGAGAATGCGGTGAAGGATGCTGAGGCCGAATCTGTAGTTTTGAGAAAAAGACTAAGAAAAATGGAGGATGACTTTCGAAGATCCAAAAAATTGCTTGGCGAGAGCTTAGCAGCAAGGTGAGATCTTGAAGAGAAGGTAAATGATTTAAAGCATGCCGGTCGGGGCCAGTAGCCCGAATTTTGAGTAGGATTTCATCCTCTTTGTTTTCTTTCTCTCTCTTTTTTTTTGTAATTGGTCCCTGAGACCTCCATTTGTAATGATTTTTATTTAATGAAATGATATTTTCCTTGATCATCCTTAATTATCTTACTTTGCTTTAGTACTTGTAGAACCCCTTTTTTTTATCATATCTGACATTGGCGTTGCTCCTGAATGATGATCTCGACCCGATATTTCATAGGTGTGTCCTCCTTATTTATAAACAAGGGTCCTCTAGACTTTAGAAATTAACTTTTTTCCTATTTAGAAATTAGGGTTTTTGTGTCCTTCGTAAAGGTCTTCACTCGTGTCAGGATGAGGTCGACCCCTATTCCTGACGTGGTTGACTTTTATCCTTATTAGGATAAGATCCACCTTCTATTCCTAACAAGATTGTCAGAACATAAAAGGGCCATTGAGAGGGCCTCTCCTCGTTACCTCCTATTTAAAAATCAGAGGTCTTTAATCCTATTTTTGATATGGTTGGCTATTATCCTTATTAGGACAAGGTCTACCTCCTATTTCTAACAAGATTATTGAGGCACAAAAGGGCTATTAAGAGGACCTCTTCCCATCACCTCCTGTCTAAGAACTAGAGATCTTCACCCTCATTAAGACGAGGTTAATCTCCTATTTATGAATCGGGCTCGTCAACCTTTTATTTAAGAACTAGAGGCCTTTACCCTCATTAAGACAAGGTTAACATACTGTTTAAGAACTGGAGGCCTTCTACTTTGTTTAAGAATGAAGTTTGGTTGAATAATTTTCTACCATCATTCAATTTGCACCAAAAACAAGAATGTTAAGATAAAAAAATTTTATTGAAGTGAGGTCATTTATAATACATTTGTAAATTTTGAGTTCTAGGATTGTGGGAGTGTTGCCTCTCCAAGCTCCTTTAGATAGTAAGTTTTCGATCGAATGATTTCTACAACCTCATAGGGGCCTTTCCAATTTGGAGCGAGCTTGTCTTGATTTTGTGGCTGTGAGATGTTTGCTCGTCGCAGCACTAGATCTCCAATTTTGAAGATTTTCTGACTCTTGAGTTATAATATCGAGCCACCCTCTGTCCATAGGCTGCCATCCAAATTTGAGCCTTCTTCCATTTTTTCTTCAACAAATCAAGATTTATCCTAAGATCTTATGAATTATTCCATTCATCGAAGGCTTCAACTCAAGCCGAGAAAAATCCAAGTTCAACTAGTATGACTGCTTCAATCCGCAATGCTAGGGCAAATGGAGTCTCTCCAGTTGGCAACCTCTAGATGATTCTATAAGCTCAAAGTACATGATAAAGTTGGTCCACCCATGTTTCTTTCGTCCGCTCAAGCCTAGCCTTTATTCCTTACAGCAGAGTTCTATTGGTCACTTTAGCTTCACCATTTGCTTGAGGATGGACTATAGATGTGAAATGATGAAAGATGTTCAAATCTTCATAGAACTTAGCAAACTTTGCCCTTGCAAACTAATGCCATTATCTATAATTAAAGTCTGAGGTAGGCTGAATTTGTATACTATTAACTTTCAGATAAAGTCTTGCATCTTGGCCTTAGTGATTTTTGCTGAAAGTTTGGCCTTAACCCACTTGGTGAAATAGTCCACCACCACTAGAAAAAATTTTTGCTATCTAGATGCAATGAAAAATGGCCCAAGTATATCCATTCCTTATTATGCGAATGGCTATGGAACATTTAAGGGTATGAGCTGGAAAGTTGATTATCTTTGAATATTGACATTTCTTTGGCACTGATCGTATTTTCTGATATAGTTGGTTGCATCCTGCTGCATGGTTCGCCAGTAGTATCCTTGATGGAGCAGTTTATAAGATAATGATTTGGCTCTGAGATGGTTTTCACATATTTCTTCATGAACTTTTCTTAGGGCATAATCAGTTTCAGATGGTCGAAGACACTTGAGAAGTGACAAGGAGTAAGATCTTTTATACAATCTATCCTCATGCAAAACATAATGGAAGGCCTGATTCCTTAATTTTTGAGCTTCCTTTGGATCTCTACAAAGAATGCCATCTTTGAGGTAGAGGATCAATAGATCAATCCAGCTGGGCTAAGGATCTACTTGCATTACGGTCTTGGACTCCTCTGAACTCAAATGCTGAAGAACTTCGAAGAAAATCTTCTTTGGCAATTCATTCAGGGCCATAGTAGCCAATTTGGATATAAGATCGGCTCTAGAATTCTCTTCTCTTGAAATTTGCTGGATGTTAAAACTGCTGAAGGCTAAGATTAAACTATTTACCTTATCCAAGTACTTCTTCATACTTTCCTCTTGGCCTTCATAGCTACCATTAACCTATCCTACAACCTATTATGAGTCACTATAGACCTTCACATGATCCATCTCTAGTTTCTTAGCTATTCTCAATCCTACAATCAGGACTTCATATTCCACTCCATTGTTAGTTGTAGGAAACTCAAAGCACAGTGCATATTTAGCTGCAACTCCTTTCGGATTAATTAGAATCAAGTCTGTGCCTGCTCCAGATGTATTAGATGAACCATCAACATACAGGCGTAGAAGTCTTTAGGAAGGTTTGCTTTCTCTTCAGAGAAGCTTGGTTATGAATCAAAAATGCCGATCTCTCGCTGTTTAAATTTGACTTCATCTGGAATGGTACATTTTACTACAAAATCTACTAGCATCTAAGCTTTGATAGACAGCCAAGGTTGAAACTTGATGTCAAACTTCATGAGTTCAATTATCCACTTTGCTATTCTTCTAGAAGTATTTGGCCAGTGAAGAATAGCTTTTATTGGTTGATCTATGAGAAGTGTCACTGGGTGCCCTTAAAAATAGGATCTTAGTTTTCTTGCTGCAATCAACAAAGCATATGTTAGTTTTTCTAATTTAGTATACCATGTTTTTGCATCCCTCAGAATCTGACTTATATAGTAGATCGACTTCTGAATTTTTGCCTCTTCCCTAATTAGAATGGCCCCAATGGCTGTAGGAGATACCACCAAGTATAAAAATAACTCTTCTCTGGGCTCGAGCTTGGCAAGGAGGGGAGGTGAGCTTAGGTAATTCTATAACTCTTCAAATGCCTACTGACATTCAAGGGTCTAGCAGAGGTTCTTTGGTTGCTTAAGCACTTGGAGGAACATTTCACTGACCTTAAAATAAAGCAATTTAGAGCCATGATCTTTTTTGTTAGGTGCTGGACTTTCTTTATTATCTTTGGAGTTGTTATTTCTTGGATGGCTCAAATCTTTTCAAGATTTATCTCGATGCTGTGTCTCGACATCATGAATCCCAAGAACTTCTCCGAAGTTACTCCAAAAGTGCACTTAGTTGGGTTCAGCTTTATTTTATACTTTCGGAGTGTGTTGAATGTCTTCTCAAGGTTGGTATTATGATTTGTTGAAGATCGGCTTTTGACAAGCATGTCATCCATGTAAACTTTTATGTTGTAGCTGATCTGCTCTTTGAAGATCTTGTTCATTAGGCGCTAGTATGTTGTACCTATGTTTTTGAGTTCAAAGGGTATAATTTTGTAACAATAAAGATCATGATCAGTAATAAAAGTAGTTTTCTCCTCATCTTCGGATGCCATCCAAATTTGGTTATAGCCGAAGAAAACATCCATCAAAGTGAGGAGCTCATGGCCTGAGATTGTATCCACCAGTTGATCAATTCTAGGTAGAGATTAGCTGTCCTTTAGGTAGGCTTTGTTTAGATTGGGGAAGTCTATGCATGTCCTCCACCTACCATTCATCTTCTTGATAAGAACTATACTGATGATCCAATCTGAGTAAGAGACTTCCTAGATGAACTTGACCTTGAGGAGCTTATCAACCTCATCCACAATCACTTTCTACCGCTCGAGTGCAAAACTATGCTTCTTCTACTTCACGGGTCGACTTTTGAGATCTACACTTAGGCGGTGTTCTATTACTTCAGCATCAATCCTAGGCATATCTACAAGTACCCAGGCAAAAATATTGGTATTCCTCCATAGGAAGACAATGAGCTGCTTTCTGACTTCTTCTAAGTTGGAGTCAATTTGAACAATATGGTTTTCATTTTCCATCATTTAAAGAGACTGCAATAAGATCTATTGGTTTCTCTTGCTCTTCAGTCAGATGATCATGAGCATCAAGTCCATCCATGGGCTAGGATTTTGGTTGCCTTCCTTCTTGCAGAGTGATTGTGTAGCAATGACCCATCAAAGCCTAATCTCCTATGACTTCTCAGACTCCATAATCCACCCAAAACATCATCTTTAAATAATAAGTTGGTACCACAGCTCAGGATGCATTCAACCCAGGTCGGCCCACGATTGCATTATAGGCAAAGGAAGCCTTTACCATCAGAATATCAACCTAAGCTTTGGACTGAAGGAAAAATTCATATTTTTTTGATCAGGTTCGTCCAGATCTGATTGGATAAAGAGAGATATTTCAAATTTTTTTTTTTTGAATTTAAATCAGATCTGAGACATTTCAAATCTAATTTTATAGATCTAATAAAATAAAATAAAAATAAATTAAATCTAATTTAATTTTATAGCTTTTGTTGGGTAATCAGATTATCCTATGATGATCCTACTGATTGCCTGAGATTCTGGATCTAGCCATGCAAGTGCCTGACCTCTACCAGTATCCACTCAGGCTGAATCTGAAGATCTTCTTCTTCTTTATCACCTCCCCAAATATCAGATCTAGATCTGATTTAGAGGATCTTCAAAATTCTTTTTGAAGATCTAGAATCATCTCTTGCAGCAGTGCTGCCTTCTTTCTTTCTCACCACCTTTCTCTTGCTTGGATCGCACCAAACTAGAGTCCAAATTCCCTTGGGCATGGAGAGGAGAGAGGGGACCTGAAGATGGCATAGAGGAGGGAGAGGGGCAGCCTTATGGCATGGGCTACTGGAGATCTTCTTTAAAGCTTGGTGCAGATAGGGTTGTTATAGACCCTGCTGCACCATGCAGTGCCACATCATCCCGACCAATCACATTGCTTCATGCAATCAAATCTAAATTTAATTGGTGGAATGACATCATCTGATCCAATCAGATGAGAGCCTCTCTTAATCATCCTTAGATGGTGCCTAAGATCGGTCAAAGTCTATTCCTCGGCACCACCCAATTAGATATCCCAAAGTAATTGGAGTTCCATCTGTATGGGACTCTAGGCGCCTCTATCCATGGGCACAAACCTCCCTAGGCATGCACCCCTGAATAAATCTCCTATGAGTGCATGACACATGGGCAAATGTCTAAGTGTCAAAGGTCAACATTTGATCAAAATCAAAAGACAAAAATTAGCAGGTGATGAAAAATGGTAGGTGTTGTCTCAAATTTATCTAATAAATTAAGATAATTCTTTTCTAACTTGGACAAGCTCTAATCAGACCAAGTAAAGGAACCTGAGTGAGCACAAACTCATTTGGCTCAGTCGAGATAATTTTTAATAATTATAGAAGAAGAATGTTAGGCTCAATTGTGTGCTAGCATGATTTTCTTGAACCTAATTGAAACTAATTCAAATCAATTGAACTGGATTAGTCCACTTGATGACATCCAGATCCAAACCTTTATTTATGTGACCCAGTTAGGTTCAGTTCTATATGATAATGGGATATATCATGATCTCTATCATCGTCATCATTGAAACACCTTTCGATGGATCAGAACTTTTTTGATTCAGACAACTAAAATGATCGATCATCCAAATCATTTTATTTGCTCCCAAAATCCACCAATGACATCTAGCAGTATATGGTGGCAATCCATCAAAACTAAAAATGACCCTCTCGGTATAGTTACATGTGTGATTAAGTTCTTCTATCTTGAGCCCCGATCAGATTAGGGTTAAGGTGAACTCATCAAACCCTAATTTCTGTCATATGATTTAATCATTTGATTCAAATCCGATGTGAAAATTTTAATAAAAACTCTTTCTATTATTTCATTTTGTCATGGCTATGGGCTTATGAACTTGATTCTCATGATCATCATAGGGCTGCTGTTTATCTACCAAGGTAGATAGATTCCCTCTTGGTGCAATCTAATTCCTACAATAAATATGCTATAGCCAACATACACCTTAAGATTTCGAATGGCTAGAAGACCGAGTCATGGTGTAGTCAAACTATAACACCCTCAAGGTGAACTGTAAATGCACCTCAAGTCAAAGAATTAGGTACACCATTGTAGCTTTGAGCCAGTCATCGATGAGAAGATAGACTTTCTTATGACTGCTCGAGGTGGTCACGCTCAGTACCCTCATTCTCTAATGAGTATCTGTACTCTTGCTCTGATGTTTCTACACCATAGACTCAAGACTTCTCTACTATAAAGAAGCGATTGTACACCAATCTTTCAGATCAATCATCATGCTCATGATGATCCTACGGTCGGAAGCATTTTATGAGTTAATAATGAAAATTCATGTCTTAAATTTTCAACTCTTGAAAATATGAATTATCATTATCATTAACTCAAGGGATGTATCAGAGACACTAAATATATATTTATGATAGAAAATAATCTATTTTAATATTTATAGTCAAAATTATAATTTTGCCCCTAGAAGTGTACTACAAGTGTTAGCCAATTTGGCTTTTAGGGCACACATATCTAACAAACTTTCACTTGATCTAAGGCCAATTGGCTATAAATTTAAGTCCCATTTTTTTAAGATGGGCTTCGATCTTCTATTGGCCCAACGGTCTTATGAGTGGATCCGCCGCATTATCTATAGAGTTGACTCTCTTGACCTCGACGTAATCCTTCTCGAGGTAATCATGAATGAGGTGGTATCGCCGCTTGATGTGCTTAGATTTTTGATGAGACGTCGGCTCCTTAGCAAGGGCTATGGTGCCATTATTATCGTAGTATAGAGAAATGGCATCTGATGGCATTACTCCGAATCTTCTACAACAAACTTCTTATACCAGAATGCCTCCTTCGCAGCTTCTGACGTAGCAATGATATATTCTGCTTTCATGGTGGAATCTGCTATCACGATTTCTGCTTGAAACTCTTCCAGCTGACAGCACTACCATTGCACACAAATAGACTCCCAGATGTCGACTTTCGATCATCTACATCGGAACATGAAATTTGAGTCTGTGTATCCTTGGACTTGGAGTTCTCCATTACCAAAGACCAACATCATATTCCTTAGTTCTTTCTCAAGTACTTAAGGAATACATTTCACAGAAGTCCAATATTCTTCTCTGGATTTGACTGATATCTTGCTTGTGACACTCACAGCATGGGCTATATCAAGGTTGTGTACATAGCATGGCATACATGAGGCTCCCTATTGCAGAAGCATAATGGGATCTTGCTCATGCATTCTATTTCCTCAGGTGTGCTCGGGCACATTTTCTTAGAATGATGAATACCATGTCTGAAGGGTATTAATCCCCTCTTAGAGTTTTTCATACTAAACCTCTTTAGTAATGTGAAAGTCCTAGCATCCTATTCGGTCTATCTTATGACATAATCTAAATAAGGATGCTTTCTAGATCTTGTTAGATATATGTGTCCTAGAAGCCAGAATTGGCTGACACTTGTAATACACTTCTAGGGGCAAAATTATAATTTTGACTATAATCAATAAAATGGATTATTTTCTATCACATATGTGTATTTAGTGTCTGTGATACATCCTTTGAGTTAATGGTAATGATAATTCATATTTTCAAGAGTTGAAAATTTAAGACATGAATAATCATTATTAACTCATAAAATGCTCCCGACCATAGGATCATCACGAGGATGGTGATTGATCCGAAAGGTTGGTGTACAATCGCTTCTCTTTAGTAGATGAGTCTTGAGTCTATGGTGTGGAGACACCGGAGCGAGAGTATAGATACTCGTTAGAGAATGAGGGCACTGAGCGTGACCACCTCGAGTAGTCATTAGGAAGTCTACCTTCTCGTCAATGACTGACTCGATGCTGCAGTAGTGTGTCTGGTTCTTTGACCTGAGGTGCATCGGCATAGTTCACCTTGAGGGTGTTATAGTTTGACTACACCATTACTCGGTCTCCTAGCCATATGGAACCCTGAGGTGTATGTTGGCTATAGCATGTTCATTGTAGGAACTGGATGGCATCAAGATGGAATCTATCTACCTCGGTGGTAGAGGAGCAGCCCTATGATGATCATGAGAATCAAGTCCAGAAGCCCATGGCCATGGCAGAGTGAAATAATAGAAAGAGTTTCTATTTAGATTTTCACATCGGACTTGAATCGAATGATTACATCATATGACAGAAACTAGGGTTTGACGAGTTCACCTTAACCCTAATCTGATCGGGGCTCAAGATAGAAGAACTTAATCACACAGGTAGCTGCACCAAGAGGTTCGCATTCAGCTCTGATGGGTTGCCACCATATACTGCTAGGTGTCACTGGTGGATTTTGGGAGCAATTAGAATGATTTAGATGATCGATCATTCTAGCTGTTCGAATCAGAAGAGTTCTGATCCATCGAAAGGAGTTTCGATGATGTCGATGATAGAGATCATGACATATCCCATTACCATACAGAACTGAACCTAACTGGGTCACACAAACAAGGGTTTGAATCTGGTGATCATCAATTGAACTGATCCAGTTCAATTGATCTGAATGAGATTCAATTAGGTTCAAGAAAATCGTGCTAGCACTCGATTGAACCTAACGTTCTTCTTTTACTATCATAAATAAGTTGTCCTGACTGAGCCAAAGGAGTTTGTGCTCAATCAGAGGCCTTCATATGGTCTGACTGGAGGTTGTCCAAGTCAGAAAAGGTTGTCTTATTTTGTAAGACATTACCTGCCATTTTTGGTCACCTGCCATTTCTTGTTCTTTGACTTTGGTCAAAAGTCTACCTTTGACTGGTCAAATGTTGACCATTGACACTTTGACTTTTGACCACATGTCATGCACCTATTGGAGAGCTGGTGGGGGCCTGTCCCCCTGCCAGAACCTGGCAAGGAAGAGGGCGGGCGCACGCCACCCTTGGCGTGTGCCCAAGTTGGAGGCGCCTAGGAGTCCCTGTTGGATAGGGACTCCATCTCCTTTTTGGATTCCAATTAGAGTTCTCCTAAGAACCAACTTTGACTGATCTTAGGCACCCTCTAAGGAGGAATCCAGGGGACTCTATTCCCACCAATCAGATTTAGATCTGATTTCACAAAGAGTTGTGATTGGTTGGGAAGAAGAGAAGTTCGATCACAGACAGTCTATAAATAAGACCCTGCGCCCAACTCAAATTAAAAGATTGAATCACAATTCCCCACATCCCCAAGGCTGCCTCTCCCCTCTTCCTCCATGCCAAACCCACCTTCTCCCTCTCCTCTCCACGTCCAAAAGGAGTTTTGGATCTTGGTTGGTGCGATCCAGATCAAAGAAAGGCGACTGAAAGCTAGAAGGCTGCAGCTGCTGCAAAGGACGACTGCTGATCTTCAAAAGGAGTTTTGAAGATCCTCCAGATCAGATCCAGATCTAATTTTTGGAGATGTGATAGAGAAGAAGAGGATCTCCAGATCCAGCCTGAGTGGATACCGGTAGAGGCCAGGCACTTGCGTGGCTAGATCCAGAATCCTTCCGCTGCTTACAGGATCATCAACGGGTAATAGGATTACCCACATCAAGGTAAATTAAATTTGATTTAATTTATCTAATTTTATTTTAATTTTAAAATAATAAGAATTAGATCTAAAATATCTTAGATCTGATCTAGATCAAAGAAAAAAAATTTTTGAAATATATCTCTTGATCTGATCAGATCTGAATGAACTTGTCAAAAATCAGATTTTCCTCTATGGGCTAATATATGAGTATCATTTTTATAAGGAGGATATCATCCACGTACAATACGAGGAAGACAATAGGCTCCCACTGATCTTTTTGAAAATACATGATTTCTCCTCATTTTTGATGAAACCAAATAATTTGATCACATCATTGAAATGAGTATTCCATCTCCGAGATGCTTGCTTAAGTCCATATATGGATCTTTGTAGCTTGCATACCTTATGATCAGTATCACTGAATGTGAAATCTTGCGGTTGTTTCATATAGATATCTTTCTCAAGATATCCATTTAAGAATATCATTTTCACATCCATTTGCCATATTTTATAATCGAAATAGGCTGCAATAGCAAGCAATATGCGAATGGATTTTAGCATAGCTACTGATGAAAAGGTATCTTGATAGTCAATGCTTTTGCAATGACTATATTTTTTTGTCACTAATTTAGCTTTGAATGTCTCTCCATTTTCATTTGCACCAATCTTTCTCTTGTAGATTCATTTACACCCAATAGGTACTATACCTTCTGGTGGATCTAGCAAGGTCCAGACTTGGTTTGAGTGCATCGAGTCAATTTCTAACTTCATTATCCTCTAACCATTTCTCGGAGTCGATATCTGATATCACCTCGTTGTAGATTTTGGGATCATCACCATGAACCCCATTACCTACGAGGAATATTTTCTCTATTTTCTCTGAAATAATACCTAAGTATCTTTCAGAGAGATGAAAACCCTTTCCGATCTATGAGGTGGAGGAGGTAGTGATTGTATTGGCTCAATCTGATTTGGTTCCATTTGATCCTTAGCTTGTTGCTACTTGTGAGACTTTCTCATCGAAGCTTGAATCTGCTTTCCAATGCCGCTATCTTTGAATAAACTATTTTTCAAGAAAGATGGCATGTCGACTCACAATCACATTGTGATCTTCTGGAATGTAGAAAATAGTATCCTAATGACTCTTTAGGATATCCTATGAATCGAGCTCTAAAGGACCTAAACTCTAACTTGTCCGCTTGTTGTCTTTTGACATGAGCCGGACAACTCCCAAATTCTGAGATGACTCAGACTTGATTTCTTACCATGCCATATCTCATACGGTGTGGTAGGAATGATTTTAGAAGGAACCCTATTCAGTAGTATAATTGCAAGTTAACAATGAGTGTCCCCAAAAAAAATCAGGAAGGTCTGTGAAGCTCATCATGGATCGGAACCATATCTAATAGGAGTCCGATTTCTCCGTTCTGAAACCCCGTTGAGTTGAGGTGTTCCTGGTGGAGTCCATTGAGAGACTATGCCATTTTCCTTGAGATAGTCTAGGAATTTTTGGCTAAGGTATTCACCTCCTCGATCTGATCGAAGAACCTTAATGGGTTTTCTTTTGTTTTTCTAATTCAAAAAAAAAAAAAAGAAATTTTTTAACAGTTGACAGGCACAAGGAGACAAGAACCTGCTTTTTTTCTACTTCATGTCTGAATTCTTTGAACTTTTCAAAAGCTTCAGACTTGTGTCTCATAAGATACACATACCCATACCTAGATAGATCATCGGTAAAGGTAATGAAGTAGACAAAATTGCCTCTAGCCGGCACATCAAATAGGGCCGCACACATCAGTATGTACTAGGGCAAGGAGATCTGTGGCCCTTTCTCCCATGTCCTACAAAAGGGAGTTTAGTCATTTTGCCATTGAAGACAAGATTCACAAGTTGGATATGACTCGAAAGTCAATGGACTCAATAGCCCATTTTTCTCCAATTTGTTGATCCTATCTTCTGCTATATGACCTAATCTCAGGTGCCATAGATATCTATCATTTGGACTATCCCTAGGTCATTTCATGGCATTCATATTTTGCTCGATATTAAAAATAGATATATCAATATGTAACTGGTAAAGATCGTTAATAAGAAAACTACTTGCAATTTTATTTCTTTCATAAAGAATGTTATAATGATCCTTAAGAAAACTAATTATATAGCCTTCTAGTGCTAGGCATGAAATAGAAATCAAATTTCTGCTTGCTGCAGGCACATAATAACAATCTTTTAATACTAAGTCTAAACCAGATGGTAGTCGAAGAGGATATGTTTTCACGACCACGACAATAACTCTTGCTCCATTTTTGATGCATAGGATCATATCACCATCCCTCAGCCTCTTGCTATCCTCAAGATCCTGTATGGAAGTGCATAAATAAGCACTAGAACCAGAGTCAAGCATCCAACTGGATGCAGAAGAAACCATAAGGTTAGACTCAATAATGAGCATACCTCTAGAAGGATCTGCCTCCTTATTCTTCAGGGTGGCCAGGTAAGTAGGACAATTTTGCTTTCAGTGGCCATCATTATTGCAATAGAAATATTTTTCTTTGTCAGCAATCTTCTTCTTCAGCTTTGCCTTTTTCTTCTTTCCTCCTTCCATCTTTTATTTTTTCATAGACTTTTTCTTCTTTCTAAAAGACTTTCTCTTGGAAGAAGTCCGTTCCATAGCAAGTACCAAGCCTTTAGAACCTTTTATAGAAAGCTCAGCAGTAACCAGCATGTTTATAAGTTCAGCCAGAAAATTTTAAAGTTTATGCATATGGTAGTTCATGATGAATTGCTCATATGCATCAGTCAAAGATTGCAGAATTATATCATTCTATAGATCCAGGTCTAACTTCACTCCGAGCTTCTCAAGTTCTTCCAAATTTTTGATCATCATTAGATAATGATCTTGGATTGACTGCCCATCATGCATTTTAGCCTTAAATAGTTATTTTGTGATTTGATACTTGGCTGCGCAACTCTGTTCACCAAATATCTCTTATAGGTGAGCCAACATTTGGTGGACAGTCTTGATATCTTTATGTTGGCGTTGAAGCTCATCAGACATCGAGCCCAACTTATAGTATTTGGCCTTGTTATCTTCATCCATCCACTTGTCAAGAGACGCTCTTTGTTCAGTGGATGGATGAGCTGGTAAGGTGGGAGGGTCCTAATCCAATACATGATTTAACTTCTTGGAACCCAAAATGATTTTAAAATTTTGGAACCAATCCTTGTAATTGGGTTCGATTAGTCTATGTATGTCTAGGATTCGTGCTAGTGGATTGGATGTAGATATTTTTCTGTAGAGAGTCAAAGTTTCTAGTTAAATATTGTAATTAAGACTTAATCAATTTATTTAAAAATTTTATTTTTAAATAAATTAGCTCTTACTATTTTTTTGGATCCCTACACTCTCTCTATAGAGATGTAAAAATCTTCATGATTAATGATTTTTAGTGGGTGGTGCGGTCGCACCAACTGACTCATCATTCACCTAACAGTTATTGATGATGGATTAGCCAATGAGTGAACAACTCTTGTTCAATGATTCTCTAATCATGGTGCACCCAAACTTGATCTCTAATTCATGAATCTCACCATGCCCAGAATATTGATCCACTCCTTAGTTATGTCAGATCCACCATTTGTACAGATTGGATTTCTAATTGAGTCTCTCACCGTATCCAAAATATTGAGTCCAATCCATCCTCCAGTCCGTAGCATCCAATGCCTAATAGATATGGTTGCATCTTTTTAGTGCAATTGAACCACTGTAACCAGTCGAGAACAATCAATCTCGGAAAGGACTCGCACATCTACAATGGTGGAGGACCTTAGACTTAATCTTTTCTTTGGAAGATTTGATTTAGGTCTCATTAAACTAGATTTGACATAGTCATAACCATTATGACTAACCTAGTGGGATGGGTTAGCTCGGATTATTGGCTACCTCAGATCAAGACTGAGCCAACAAATATGGCCAGATAAGTGAGATCGGTGGAAGGGATATGCCATTAACTTGATAAGAACGCATTTGAGTTGAGTAGCTCTCAATTAAAAACTAGTCGATCGTATCTGTCAAACTTACTTTAGACACCAAATTGTTGAGTCAGAACCAATTGGGTTAGCCTATAATCCAGACTCTAACCACTGAGCCTAATTAGGTCTTAGCTTGATCGATCACTCACATGACTCGATCTTGACCCAGACTTAATCCTATTAGGCTAGTCAATTTAAACACTGTTGATCCCCTCTAACCAACTCTTGATTCGGTTTGATCAACCGCTTAGACCTAATTGAGCTACCCAAGTCTGAATCCAATTTTATGAATATGTCTTAGATCTAAAATTCTTAATTTTAATCCTAACATATTTTATAATCTTAATTCTTAATTTAAGGTTCACAAATAAAATATATAAATAAAATCTTAGGGTTTCAGGATCTAGGATTTTGTAGAAAATAAGTTCTTAATTTTTGATTAAGGACGAACACATAGCACCCCTACACATCATAAGAACACTCCATCGAATGGAAAGAGAGGATATTTAAACCCTAATTTGTTCTTATGACCGGATGGCCAAGGAGAACGTCTTAATAAAAAATATAAGACTATAAAATTAGTTAGATCATATATCTCATATATAAAAAAATGATCTAACTTTAAACATATTTTGCATACATCTCATGTATCATATCATGCATATTTTCAGATCTGAATTATCTCATAATTATCTAAAAAAATAAATTTAAATTAATCACATCAAAATAAATTTTATTCTAGATAATTATGTAGAACTATTCTACAACTAGTCTAAACATGCATTCATCATATCTCATATGATATTTAAAATTAAATAATTTTTATTTACTATTTTTTAGATATTATTATAATATTATAATATCAAAAAATAGTAAATAAATAGATCTAAAATATGATTTAATCAAATTAAATTATAAACATGCAAGACTATTCTATAGAACTATTCTATTTTAGAACTAGTCATGCATATTATAAAATCTTAGATCTAAATTATTTAATTTTAATTTTTTTAATTTTAGATCTGATCACATCTCATGTGACATCTTGAAAATCATCTTAATTTTTAGATTAAAATAAATTTAAAATTAGATCTAAATTATTTATAGAAATCTTGGCTCTGATACCAGTTGAAGAAAAAATCCTAGATTTTTTGGATCAGGTTCGTTCAGATCTGATTGGATCAAGAGAGATATTTCAAAAATTTTTCTTTTAAATCTAAATCAAATTTAAGATATTTTAGATATAATTTTATAGATCAAATAAAATTAAATAAAAATAAATTAAATCTAAATTTAATTTTGTATCTTGATTGTTGGGTAATCCTATTATTCCATGTGATGATCCTGTTGATTAGCAGCTGAAAGGTTCTAGGATCTAGCCATGCAAGTGCCTGGCCTCTACCGATATCCACTTAGCTGAATCTGAAGATCTTTTTCTTTTTTATCACCTCTCCAAATATCTGATCTGGTTTTGATTTGGAGGATCTTCAAAACTTCTTTTGAAGATCTGGAATCGTCTCTTGCAGCAGTGCTACCTTCTTCCTTTCTCGTCACCTTTCTCTTGCCTGGATCGCACCAAACTGGAGCCTAAATCCCCTTGGGTGTGGAGAGGAGAGAGGGGACCTGAAGATGGCATGGAGGAGGGAGAGGGGCAGCTTTGTGGCATGGGCTATTGGAGATCTTCTTTAAAGCTTGGTGGAGATAGGGCTTTTTTAGATCCTGCTGCACCATGTAGTGCCACATCATCTGGGCCAATCATATCGCTTCATGCAATCAGATCTAAAACTGATTGGTGGGATGATATCACTGAAGAGAAATTCTGATTTCTCAGATCAGATTCATTCAGATTTGATCAGATCAAGAGATATATTTTAAAATTTTTTGTCTTTGATTTAGATCAGATTTGGAATATTTCAGATCTGATTCTTATTATTTTAATAATTAAATTAAAATTAGATTAAATTAAATTAAATTTAATTTACCTTGAAGTGGGTAATCCTATTATTCGATGATGATCCTATGAGCAGCAAAAAGTTCTGGATCTAGCCACGCAAGTGCCTGGCCTCTACTGGTATCCACTCAGGCTGGATCTGGAGATCCTCTTTGTCTCTATCACATCTCCAAAAATCAGATCTGAATCTGATTTGGAGTATCTTCAAAATTTCTTTTGAAGATCAGCAGTTGTCCTTTACAGCAGCGCAGCCTTCTAGCTTTCAGTCAAACCTAATAAGGAGGATGTCATCCACGTACAATACGAGGAAGACAACAGCGCTCCCACTGATCTTTTTGAAAACACATGGTTTCTCTTCATTTTTGATGAAATCAAATATTTTGATCACATCATTAAAATGAGTGTTCCAACTCCGAGATGCTTGCTTAAGTCCATTTATGGACCTTTGCAGCTTGCAAACCTTGTGATCAGTATCACTGGATGTGAAACTTAGCGGCTGTTCCATATAGATATCTTCCTCAAGATATCTGTTCAAGAATGCCATTTTTATGTCCATTTGCTATATTTCATAGTCAAAATAGGCTTCAACGGCAAGCAATGTGCGGATGAATTTTAGCATAGCCATTGAGAAAAAGGTATCTTGAGTCAATGCCTTTGTGTTGACTATAACCTTTTGCCACTAGTCTAGCCTGAATGTCTCCACATTGTCCATCTGCACCAATCTTTCTCTTGAAATTCATTTACACCCAATAGGTACTATACCTTTTGATGATCTACCAAGATTCAGACTTGGTTAGTGCATCGAGTCAATTTTGAACTGCATATGCCTCTAGCCATTTTCCGGTGTCAGATCTCGATATCATCTCGTTGTAGTTTTAGGATCATCCCATGAGCAACCATACCTCGAGGAATATTTTCTCTACTTTCTCTGAATATACCTATGTATCTTCAAGGGGATGAGAAACTCTTTCGATCTAGAGATGGAGGAGGTAGTGTTTCTTTTGCTCACCTGATTTGGTTCCAATTGCGTCCTAGCTATTGTACTTGGAGACTTTCTCATTAAGTTTCTTATCTGCTTTTCAATGCCGCTATCTTGAATAAACTATTTTTCAAGAAGATGGAATGTCGACTCACAATCACATTTGTGTCTTCTGGAATGTAGAAATTAGTTCCTAATGACTCTTTAGGATATCCTATGAATTGAGCTCTAAAGTACCTAAATCTAACTTGTTGCTTGTTGCTTTTGAATGAGCGGACAACCCAAATTCTGAGATGACTCAGACTTGTTTTTACCATGCATATCTCATACGGTTGGTAGGACGATCTTAGAGGAACCCTATTCAGTAGATAAATTGAAGTTAAAGAACATCCCAAAAAAAAATCAGGGAGGTCTGTGAAGCTCATATGATCGAACCATATCCAATAGAGATCTGTTTCTCTCATTCTGAAACCCATTGATTGAGGTGTTACTTGTGAGTCCATTGAGAGACTATGCCATTTCCTTAGATAGTCTAGAAATTTTTGCTAAGGTATTCACTCCTCGATCTGATCGAAGAACTTAATGAATTTTTAATTTATTTTTCTACTTTATGTCTAAATTTTTTGAGCTTTTAAAGCTTCAGACTTATATCTCATAAGATACACATATCCATACCTAGATGTCATCAGTAAAGATATGAAGGTGACAAAGTTGCTCTAGCCGGACATCAAAAGGCCACACACATGTATTATAGGGAAGGAGATCTGTGGCCCTCTCCCATGTCCTACAAAGGAGTTTGGTCATTTTGCCTGAGAAAGATTCAATTGGATATGACTCGAAAGTAATGACTTAATGCATTTTTCTCAATTGTTTATCCTATCTTCTGCTATTGACCTATATAGTGCCATAGATACCTATCGTTTGATATCCCTAGGTCTTATGGCATTCAGTTTTGTCGATAGTTAAAAGAGTACATCATATGTAGCTGTAAAGATCTTAATAAGAAAATCATTACAATTTATTTCTTCATAAAGAAGTTAAATGGTCCTTAAGAAAAATAATAAGCCTTCTGTGCGAGCATGAAAAGAAATCAAATTTCTGCTGCTGCAAGCACATAATAACATCTTTTAAAAATCTAAGGTTAAACAGACGGTAATCGAAGAGGAGTATTTCACGGCACGCATAACTCTTGCTCCATTCGATGCATAGTCATTTATCCATCCCTCAGCCTCTTGCTATCCTCAAGACTGCATGGAAGTGACAATAGCACTAGAAACCAGAGTCAAGCACCAACTGGATGCAGAAGAAACCATAAGGTTAGACTCAATAATGAGCATACCTCTAGAAGGACTCTTCCTTTCTTTAGGGATGGCCAGATAAGTAGGATAGTTCGTTCAGTGGCCGTCGCTATTGCAATGAAAAATTTTTCTTTGCAGCATTTCATCTTCGCTCTTGCCTTTTATTCTTTCTCCTTCCTTCTCTTTTTCAATTCTTTTTTTTTTCATAGACTTTCTTTTGGAAGAAGTTCATTCCATAGCAAGAAACTAAGCCTTTAGAACTTTATAGAAAGCTCATGCAGTACCAGCATATTCATTAATTCGGCCAAGAAATTTTGAAGTTTATGCATGTGATAGTTCATGTGAATTGCCCATATGCATCAGTCAAGATTGCAGAATATATCATTCTCAGATCCAGTCTAAATTCACCGAGCTTCTCATAGCTCTTCCAAATTCTTGATCATCATAGATATGTGACTGGACTGACTGCCCATCATGCATCTTTAGCCTTAAAAAGTATTTATGATTTACTTGGCTGTGGACTCTGATTCATGAAAAATCTCCTCAGGTGAGCAACATTTGGTGGCAGGAGTCCATTATCTTCATGTCGTGAGCATCACAGACATCAGCCCAACATGTATATTTCCTTATTATCTTCTCTATCCATTTTTCAAGAGTGCTCTCTTTTCAGTGGATGGAAGTTGGTAAGGTGGGAGGTCTGTTAATAACATGTTAACTTCTCGAAATCCAAAATGATTTTAAATGTTTTTGAGCAATCCTTTAATTGGGTCTAGTTAGTCTATGTATGTCTAGGATACATGCAATGGATTGGAAGACATTTTTCTGTAGAGAGTCAAAGATTCTAGTTAATACTGTAATTTATTGACAATTTATTAAAAAATTTTATTTTTAAATAAATTAGCTCCACTATTTTTTGTATCCCTACACCTTTCATTAGAGATGCAAAAATCTCCATGATTAATGATTTTAGTGGTGTGCGTCACCAACTGACTCATCACCTCACCTAACAGTTATTGGATGATGGTTAGCCAATGAGGAACAACTCTTTCAATGATCTCTAATTCATGGTGCACCAAAACTTGCTTTAATTCATGAATCTTACCGATGCCAAAATATTGATCCACTCTAGTTAGTCGATCCACCATTGCTAGACTGGGATTCTAATTGAGTCTCTCACCGTATCCAAAATATTAGCCAACTCATCCTCCAGTCCCTAGCATCCAATGCCTAATAGACTGGTTGCATCTTCGTTGTATGACGCCATGTACCAGTCGAGAACAATCAATCTTGGAAAGGCCCACACATCTACAATGGTGGAGACCTCAGATTAATCTTTTCTTAGGGAGATTGATTCAGATCTCATTAAGCTAGATTGTCATAATCATAACAAATTATGACTAACCTAGTGGCATGGGTTAGCTCGGATTATTAACACCTCAGATCAGACGATTGTCAACAGATATGGTAGATAAGTGAGATCGATGGAAGGAATTATGCCATTAACTCATTATAAGAATGGCATTCAGTCGAGTAGCTTCCAATTAAAAACCAGTCGGTCGTATGTGCCAAACTTACCTTAGACACCAAATTGTTGAGTCAGAACCAATTGGGTTAGCCTACAATCCAGACTCTAACCTCTGAGCCTAATCAGGTCTTGCTTGATCGTGACTCGATCTTGACCCAGACTTAATCCTATTAGGCTGGTCAATTTAAGCATTGTTGATCCCATCTAACCAACTCTTGATTCGGTTTGATCAACCGCTTAGACCTAATTGAGCTACCCAAGCCCGAACCCAGTATTATGAATATGTCTTAGATCTGAAATTCTCAATTTTAGACCTAATTAATATTCCATAAACTTAATTCTTAATTAAGTAGGGTTCATAAACAAAATATGCACAATAAATCCTAGGATTTCAGGATCTAGGGTTTTGCAGAAAGTAAGTTTTGGGATTTCTGATTAAGGACGAACACGCAGCACCCCTACACATCATAAGAACACCCCATCGAATGGGAAGAGAGGGCCTTTAAACCCTTCTTCGTTCTTATGACCGGACGGCCAAGAGGAACGCCTTAATCAGGAACATTCAATACTACAAAACAAGTTTTAGATCTATATCATATATCTCATATACAAATTAGATCTAATCATGGCATATTTTGCATACATCTCATGTATCGAATCATGCATATTTTTAGATCTAAATTATCTCATAATAATCTAAAAAATTAGATTTAAATTGATCTTAATCAAAATAAATTCTAATCTAGACAATTATGTAGAACTATTCTACAACTAGTCTAGACATGCATCAATCATATCTCATATGATATTTAAAATTAAATAATTTTTATTTGCTATTTTTTAGATGTTATTATAATAACTTATAATATCAAAAAATAGTAAATAAAAAGATCTAAAATATGATTTAATCAAATTAAATTCAAAAACATGCAAGACTATTCTATAGAACTATTCTATTTTAGAACTAGTCATGCATATTCTTCTAATCTTAGATCCAAATCATTTAATTTTAATTTTTTCTGATTTCAGATCTGATCACATCTCATGTGACATCTAAAATCACTTATTTTCTAATTAAAATAAATTTAAAATCAGATCTAAATAATTTAGAACCATGGCTCTGATACCAGTTGAAGGAAAATCCTGATTTTCCCGGTCCAGGTTCGTTCAGATCTGATCAGATCAAGAGATATATTTCAAAAATTTTTCTCTTGATCCAATCAGATCTTGATATGTTTTAGATCTGATTCTTATTATTTTAATAAAATAAAATAAAAAAGATAAATTAAATCAAATTTAATTTACCTGATTTGGGTAATCCTATTACCCTGTTGATGATCCTGTTTGCAGCGGAAGGTTCTGGATCTAGCCACGCAAGCGCCTGGCCTCTACCGGTATCCACTCGGGTTGGATCTGGAGATCCTCTTCTTCTCTATCACACCTCCAAAAATCAGATCTGGATCTGATCTGGAGGATCTTCAAAACTCCTTTTGAAGATCAGCAGTCGTCCTTTGCAGCAGCGCAGCCTTCTTAGCTTTTGATCGCCTTTCTTTGATCTGAATCGCACCAACCAAGGTCCAAAACTCCTTTTGGACGTGGAGAGCAAGGGGAGAAGAGACTATGGCATGGAGAAGGAGGGGAGAGGCAGCCTTGGGGCATGGGGTTTCTCAATTGAATTCTTAGAATCTGAGTTGGGCGCAGGGTCTTATTTATAGACTAAGCTGTGATCCAACTCCTCTTCCTTCCCAACCAATCACAACCCTTTGTGAAATCAGATCTAAATCTGATTGGTGGGAATAGAGACCCCTGGATTCCTCCTTAGAGGGCGCCTAAGACCAGTCAAAGTTGGTTCTTAGAAGAACTCTAATTGGAATCCAAAAAGGAGATGGAGTCCTTGTCCAACAAGGACTCCTAGGCGCCTCCAACTTGGGCACACGCCTAGGGTGGCGTGCGCCCTTCTCCTTGCCAGGTTCTGGCAGGGGGACAGGCCCCCACCAGCTCTCCAATAGGTGCATGACATGTGGTCAAAAGTCAAAGTGTCAATGGTCAACGTTTGACCAGTCAAAGGTAGACTTTTGACCAAAGTCAAAGAACAAGAAATGGCAGGTGACCAAAAATGGCAGGTAATGTCTTACAAATAAGACAACCTTATTCTGACTTGGACAACCTCCAGTCAGACCATATGAAGGCCTCTGATTGAGCACAAACTCCTTTGGCTCAGTCAGGACAACTTATTTATGATAGTAAAAGAAGAACGTTAGGTTCAATCGAGTGCTAGCACGATTTCCTTGAACCTAATTGAATCTCATTCAGATCAATTGAACTAGATCAGTTCAATTGATGATCACCAGATTCAAACCCTTGTTTGTGTGACCCAGTTAGGTTCAGTTCTGTATGGTAATGGGATATGTCATGATCTCTATCATCGACATCATCGAAACTCCTTTCGATGGATCAGAACTCTTCTGATTCGAACAGCTAGAATGATCGATCATCTAAATCATTCTAATTGCTCCCAAAATCCACCAGTGACACCTAGCAGTATATGGTGGCAACCCATCAGAGCTGAATGCGAACCTCTTGGTGCAGCTACCTGTGTGATTAAGTTCTTCTATCTTGAGCCCCGATCAGATTAGGGTTAAGGTGAACTCGTCAAACCCTAGTCTCTGTCATATGATGTAATCATTCGATTCGAGTCCAATGTGAAAATCTAAATAGAAACTCTTTCTATTATTTCACTCTACCATGGCCATGGATTTCTGGACTTGATTCTCATGATCATCATAGGGCTGCTCCTCTACCACCGAGGTAGATAGATTCCATCTTGATGCAATCCAGTTCCTACAATGAACATGTCATAGCCAACATACACCTCAGGGTTCCATATGGCTAGGAGACCGAGTAATGGTGTAGTCAAACTATAACACCCTCAAGGTGAACTGCCGATGCATCTCAGGTCAAAGAACCAGACACACTACTGCAGCATCGAGTCAGTCATTGACGAGAAGGTAGACTCCCTAATGACTACTCGAGGTGGTCACGCTCAGTGCCCTCGTTCTCTAACGAGTACCTGTACTCTCGCTCCGGTGTCTCCACACCGTAGACTCAAGACTCATCTACTAAAGAGAAGCGATTGTACACCAACCTTCCGGATCAATCACCATCCTCGTGATGATCCTATGGTCGGGAGCAATTTATGAGTTAATAATGATTATTCATGTCTTAAATTTTCAACTCTTGAAAATATGAATTATCATTACCATTAACTCAAAGGATGTATCACAGACACTAAATACACATATGTGATAGAAAATAACCCATTTTATTGATTTTAGTCAAAATTATAATTTTGCCCCTAGAAGTGTATTACAAGTGTCAGCCAATTCTGGCTTCTAGGGCACATATATCTAACAACAAATTTTCTAAATATTAGACCTCTCAAAATTGGCTTGTGAACCTAAGGTCAAAGGAGGATCTTGTCCAACAGGCCAGGCGCCTCAACTGGGCACACGTTATGGCTGCGCCCTCTTCTTTTGCAGGGGACAAACTACCAGCTCTCCAATAGGTGTGTGACATGTGGTCAAAAGTCAAAGTGTCAATGGTCAACATTTGACCAGTCAAAGGTAGACTTTTGACCAAAGTCAAAGAACAAGAAATGGCAGGTGACCAAAAATGGCAGGTAATGTCTTACAAAATAAGACAACCTTTTCTGACTTGGACAACCTCCAGTCAGACCATATGAAGGCCTCTGATTGAGCACAAACTCCTTTGGCTCAGACAGGACAACTTATTTATGATAGTAAAAGAAGAACGTTAGGTTCAATCGAGTGCTAGCACGATTTTCTTGAACCTAATTGAATCTCATTCAGATCAATTGAACTGGATCAGTTCAATTGATGATCACCAGATTCAAACCCTTGTTTGTGTGACCCAGTTAGGTTCAGTTCTATATGGTAATGGGATATGTCATGATCTCTATCATCGACATCATCGAAACTCCTTTCGATGGATCAGAACTCTTCTGATTCGAACAGCTAGAATGATCGATCATCTAAATCATTCTAATTGCTCCCAAAATCCACCAGTGACACCTAGCAGTATATGGTGGCAACCCATCAGAGCTGAATGCGAACCTCTTGGTGCAGCTACCTGTGTGATTAAGTTCTTCTATCTTGAGCCCGATCAGATTAGGGTTAAGGTAAACTCGTCAAACCCTAGTCTCTGTCATATGATGTAATCATTCGATTCGAGTCCGATGTGAAAATCTAAATAGAAACTCTTTCTATTATTTCACTCTGCCATGGCCATGGATTTCTGGACTTGATTCTCATGATTATCATAGGGCTGCTCCTCTACCACCGAGGTAGATAGATTCCATCTTGATGCCATCCAGTTCCTACAATGAACATGCTATAGCCAACATACACCTCAGGGTTCCATATGGCTAGGAGACCGAGTAATGGTGTAGTCAAACTATAACACCCTCAAGGTGAACTGCCGATGCACCTCAGGTCAAAGAACCAGACACACTACTGCAGCATCGAGTCAGTCATTGATGAGAAGGTAGACTTCCTAATGACTACTCGAGGTGGTCACGCTCAGTGCCCTCGTTCTCTAACGAGTACCTGTACTCTCACTCTGGTGTCTCCACACCGTAGACTCAAGACTCATCTACTAAAGAGAAATGATTGTACACCAATCTTTTGAATCAATCACCATCCTCGTGATGATCCTATGGTCAGAAGCATTTTATGAGTTAATAATGAAAATTCATATCTTAAATTTTTAACTCTTGAAAATATGAATTATCATTATCATTAACTCAAGGGATGTATCACAGACACTAAATACATATTTATGATAGAAAATAACCTATTTTATTATTTATAGTCAAAATTATAATTTTGCCTCTAGAAGTATATTACAAGTGTCAGCCAATTCTGGCTTTATGGCACATATATCTAACATGGACAGCTTTAGGTACTGACCTACCACAACTCACAAAGTAATTATTTCTTCATCCGGTATGGCATCATCGATGAATCCTACTAATGGGATGTTTGCAGATCCCAAGCGACTATCAGATATGGATATTTTAGAGAAAGCAACATGAAATAAAATATCAGCAGAACTTTTATTATCAATCAAAATATATATACATCATAATCAACAATATTCAAAGTAACTACAACTGCATCATCAAGTAGAAACTGAACTCCTCGTGCATCCTTTTCAGTGAAAGTGATGAATTTCTCAATCATCTGCTTCTTTGCTCTTCCTATCGATCTGTTGGCCTCATCTTGTTGATGTCCCCCAGTGATCATGTTGATGATTCCAAGCGAAGGCTGATCTCCTTGCAGTTCATCACTTTGAGGTGGTTCAGGTTGTGGTAGGGCTCTTAGCCGATCTTTCCTTCTTTTTGGTTGACGTCGGAGAAATTGATCTAGTTGACCCCATCTGATCAGCTCTTTGATCTCGTCTTAGAGTTGAATGCATTCCTCAGTATCATGACCATGATCATGATAATATAGGCAGTATTTGTTGGGGTTGTGCTGCTTGGATGAGACCATATTTTTTCTAGCCTTAGTAGTTGCTTCTTGATTTTCATCAACACTTTGATTTTAGGAGCATTCAGGAAAGAATTGTTATGAAATCTCCTGGAAGGAAGTTCCATCATATCCTTCGATCCGAGCTTCTCGGTGGATGACCTCAAGAAGGAGTTCGGGCTCATGTACACTTTGGAGGTGTTCTAGAGCACGACCGAGCTTCACTCAACTTTTCCACAAGTGCAGGCTTACTAGAGTCGCCCGCTTGTTGTTCTTCCATGATTTCATTATCTTTAAGTTTGAAAACTTCTTTAGCTCAAGGGTACTTCTTCTCTAGGAAGAAGAAGAGATCATTCTTCTGGAGGCCATCATTCAGTGCGGCCATAGCAACTGATTGGTTCAAGTTTCAGACTTCTTAAGCAGCATTATTAAAATGACTAACATAAGCTTAGATGGACTCTTCTTTCTTCTACTAGCTATTGATGAGGGAGTTTGAATCTCATCTCTGATGTCGGCTGCTGATGAAATGAGCCATAAACTGGTGGCTCAGTTAATTAAAAGAGTAGATGGTATCAGTTTTGAGATTCGAGTATCAATTTCTTATTGCTTCCTTCAATATGAAGGAGAAGGCTCGACACAGAATGGCATCAGGCATGTCATGGAGTAGCATCATAGTCCTAAAGGCTTTGAGATGATCGATGGGATCCGATGTTCCATTGTATCTATCAAATTGAGAGAGTTTGAAGTTTGGCAGGATGGGCTCCTATATGATCTGGATGGATAATGGAGGGTCAATGTAGATGTCATCATTATGGATGGAGGCAGCATAGTAGAGTTTCTCAATCTATCGATTCATTTTCTAAAGCTTCTGATTGAGAATATTATTACAGTCATAAATCTCGAAGTGCGTCTGGCTGAATGGAGGCAAAGATCTTTCGAAGGTGGAATCATGGTCGGAATAGGAGCTCTCCACTCTCTACTTTCCCTTTTCAGGGGTTACCGACTGACTTGCCTAGGTGGGCCTTTTTGGCACTAGATTTTGGTGATCCAATGATGGTCTCTTTGATGGTGCTGGTGCCGAAGCTTGCTATATGGTCTGCACTGCTTCATGAGGCCTTTAACTTACTGCATCAGTAGGTTGAACTGCTCCATATCCATCATTGCTGTTGATGGTGGAGGTTGAGGTATAGACGACGAAGTCAGAATGGGTTGATCTATTGATTTTGGATTGGATCTGGTGGCAGAGGTGAGAGATCGACAAGAGGGAGCCTTCCTAGGGGGGTATCTTGCTAGAGCAAAAGAAAGATCAGTAGAAAAGGAAAGAAAGAACACTAGAAGAAGAAGAGGACTGTTCTTGACTGAGTACTTCTTTTAGAACAAGGACGCAGTGTCCCTTTAGTGCTAATCATGTTAGTGCAGAAAATGGCTAGATGCTAGAGTTCGTTGGAGTTAGAGAAGACAAGGTCCCTAATGAGACCTGCAAGATGAAGTCTTGATTGGAGTTGCTCCAATAGGATCCTTTGACAGTCAAATTAGTTTTCTAACTAACAAGAATGGAGTACTCAGAAGAAATAAAAGCAGAGAGAAGAGCTTAGGGAGAAGAAATGTATCTGAAGGATCTCTTATATAGGCAGAGCCTATAATAGAATGATGGTGATAGCTATAATAGAATGTTAGAAGGCCATTCAGGCCACTTGGAGTTTATTACGGAGAGTGGGCTATAATTTTGTCGTGACTTGCTGATGGTTGGATTTCATTAGTTGGAAATTAGACCGACCAAGCTTCGAAGGTCGGCCTTTGCATTGATAATGGCGAGTTCACAATCAGATTCTGAGCTCGGATCTTGCTAGTGCTGCCTTTAGCAACTTTTAGGAACTTGATCGCCTTCAAGGTCGGCTAAGAGTGGGTGTGGACATTCAGACTGGAGGCTAGAGAGGTATGGTAGGCTCTTCAATGAGGATTGCGGTCAGGCTTTAAAGAAGTTCGGTCGAGATAGCGAAGATCTGATATTGACTTGAAGCTGGGATGGACGAATACTAAGATTCATTGCTTCTTAAGTGACTGCTGCTTAGTCTGGATTGAAGATCGAACTTATGTTTATGGTGAAGTCCTCTTGCTGACTCAAATTCATCCATCCAATGTCCTTGGTACAGAGCTGCTAAGATCTGCAATCTATAAGGTAGAGTAGAAAAATATGGCTGGAGAGGAGTTTGGTCGCCTTCAAGATTGGCCATCAGACAAGATCGAGCTATGCTGGAATGTGATACTTGGTAGAGGTCTATTGTCCATCTTGAGCCTAAAATCAGAATTAGTCGAATGATAACTCCTTTCATTATTCAAGTTCATATGGCCAAAGTTCAGTATGCCTCTGACAGGTTCTGTAGTTATCGAGAAAGCTAAGCGTGTTGGTGTTAAGAAAATCATCCAACGTACAAGGGCTAAAGGCCGACCTTCTAAGACTCGATCGGGATGGGAAAGTGAAGGAAAAACCTTGGGTTTCTAGCATGTATTTTAAAATTTTTTTTCAAAATCAGAAAGGTGGAAGCTATAAATTAATCTAATAAATATATAAAATATATAAATAAATCCTAGATCTAGGATCTAATGATATAATTAGAACATGCATATAAATCTAAAAATTAAATAAAATACAAAATAATGATGTTGATCATATCAACATCAAATAAGAAAAACTAGATATGATCTAATCTATAATTAAGATCAAATCTCATTATCTTTTTCACTAATTTGGATGTCAATTTTTTGATCTGAGGCTGAGGATGTCACTTCAAGCTGCACATGCATTCGACCTCTATGAGAAATCCATATGAAGTCTTGATCATGATCCAAAGTCCAGTAATCTAGAAATCAGTATAGTATGCTAGCACTACATTGATCCTTCATCTACGGTTGATGCCAAATCTCCTTCTTCAATTGACTCAAACTCTTCAAGGATCAAAGGAGGAGAAGGGAGGATCTAGAAGAAGCCTCCTTCCCATGTTCTTCTTCCAAAAATTTATAGAAGAAAATCTAAAATAAAAACCTTAGAGAAGACCCTTCTTCTCTAAGCCCTTTCCTCTCACCTTGGCATAAGAATTTATACCTTTACAAAATCCTATACCCTCAACTCTGATATGCCCAAGGTCTCCATGCCCAAGCCCTCGCTTAGGTCTAAAATCTCTCAAAATTTTATGGTTTAACTTCCCTTAAATAGAGAGTTAAAGAAGAGTCCCTGTCTAGGTCAAATACCTAGATAGAGAGTCAAAATAAAACAAGGATAGGGGCGTCTGACTCTTGGGTGTCTCCTCAAACTTTTTTAGCATGAATTTCAGATATTTGATGCATAATTAAATTCTATTTCTTCCATGAAAATTTAAAAAAAAAATTAGATTAATTGGTGATATAATAGATAAGAGTTTTGGGTTTGTCCAAACTCTATCAAATAGAGTCTAGATCATCACTACTTCTTAGTTTTGATCAAATCTAAAATCACAAACCATCTAAGAGGGATATGGTGGCAAGGATATGCATGGAACCTTTCTAGAAATCAGATTTTGTATGAAAAAATTCATGGAAAAGGCATGGAGAAAGGGAAAGTGGTGCAAGGGAGGAGTCCTAGCCTACCTAGGACTACATGCTTTGACTAGTCAAACCAAATCTTTAGCCTAATTAAAATTGATCTATATGCAACATAATTAATGATATTTCTAACCAATTAGGAACACAATTAAATTATATTAAATTTAATTCAATTTTAATTTAATTTTCTAATTAATTTAGAAAATAGGTGCACTTAAATCCTAATTCAACTGGGAATTGTTCTCCCTTACAATTGGCTTATCCAATAAACCAATTGGACTTGATCCAATCAAATCCAAATCAAATCTTATTGAATCACATTCAATTAGACTTGATCTCAGCCCAATTGCTCAATTAAATTAAGCCAATTAGCAATTTGATTGCTAATCAATCCTCCTGTAATCCTTGTACTAGGTCAAACATCAATCGTATTGAATGTTTAGCCCTAAAGTAATTCTTAATCGATGATCAATGATCTAATTAGATCGAGATCTCTAATATGTGTGACTCCATAGGTTCGAACCTAAGTCAGTAGCATAGAAATAAATTTTGGTACCAATCAAAGTGACTATCTAACAATGGTGCCTGACAGTCGGATAGGTCGAATGTATAAAGCAACATTCTTAGGATCCATGTGGATATTGTTTCCATATAATTCATCCCCCTGACCATAAATGCTCATAGGACGACTCAAGGTTTAATTGTTAACTTTGAATAAATTATCCATATTGTATTTTAAAATATCAAATCTATCTCATGGATTATCCTGACCAAGGTTTTGCTAAATTGAAATACAACGATGCATTATCTCTAAACTCTTTGAAGTGGTCAATCCCATTTTGATCACTCACCAATTTCACAAGTACTTGACTATGTCCAAAAATCTTCCATCACTGACTTAAAAATTTAAGTAGTCTAGTATCAAAGCACAATGAGTTGCTTACAAGCCACCGTGGCGATCTCAAGTCTATGAGATACTTATATCCATATCCCATCAGAGCAATTCTTGATAGTAAAATACTCCAGAGTTGGTCACGTTCAATGATGTTGTATCTCTATATCTCAGTTGTATGCCATAGCAATGTCTCTACACTTTTTGATTAAGAGGACAACTAACCTATTTGGCACACAACAACCTACACTCGATAAACATATCATCCTAATTAACAACATATCATTTGGTTGCGAATAGTTTTAAGGACTAATCAATAAATCCTCTCTTTATCGAATCTAAATAGTCCTAAGAACTTCATCACAATATAGAACTTCATTAGAAGATGTAGACTTATGGTAAAAATATTAGAATAAATACTTTATTTATTAATAAATTATTTATATTTACAAAATAGCACAACCGTCAATAGACTGATGATTGGCTGTGGGACATATTTTTCAATAGAAAGCAGCCTAGCTAAAGTTCGGACTCCATCGTCACTACTCCAGACTGCACCATACCATAGTCAGACATCTGATTGAACTTCGACGGGAGCTATTTTATCCCTAATAATTATCATTCCAATTTTAGGAGGGAATGAATGCCTCAATTCTCCAAAATTTGATCTTTATTTTTATTCTAATATTCAAATCTTATTCCAATTTTGACACTTGTGATGAATTAAACATGATTGGGAATATGGCCACTCTAATTTGCAATTCAATTCATTTCAATTTTAATTCGATTCATAGATTAAATGCACCCTTAGTTCATTTCACGTGCCAACAACCACCATTTATGATAGAAAACTCACCCAATCACCATCCAACGTCACGAGAACTCACCACTAGAGAATGCAGGCTAGCTTGGTGTCCACCACCAACAACCATCAACATTCCCACCAATGGAAAACTTTCCATTCCACTTGTTGGCCTTTGATATGACTTGGATTTGCCATATCGAAAATCTCACCTGATAGCTCAGCCTGCCAAATCAAACAATGACACATGTTTAGCAAAATCAATGGCCGATCAAATTTATTAAATAATCATCAAATGGTTATAGCTTGGCATGATCTCAATCTATCCAGAAAGGCATATTGCAACCGATTAGTAGATAAGGAAAGCTTTCAAACCATAGTGCACCTGAAAAGACATATTCTCGCCACCTCAATCTGTAGATAAGGAAAGAGCTTAATTTCTCATCTGCAACTCTTGTCATCCCAATCATGCATATTCCCATCCTCATCTCTATAAATATTAGGAATAAGAGATCCTCAAGCATGATAATGGAAACTCCTACAATACCATCAAACTTCTTTCTTTTTTATCTCTCTTATTTCCTCTCAAAAGTCTGACTTAAGCATTAGAGGATCCTCATCAAACACATTTTGGCAACCCCCTGATCTTCTAATGTGATCACTCTAGCACTACTCTCCTCCAACTCATTGAGCAAAGCAGCTCACTTGTATATCCTATCAGGTTGGATTTTGATTGACAACAAATTGACACTAGATGAAGGGCTCTCTTCTTTTGAAAGATTTAAGAGAGTTGAAGTTTAGATAGTGTTGGGGAAAAATATTCCCCACCAAAGTCCAACTTGATCAGACCTTGCCCATCCTCGAAAGATGTCATCCAGGCCCAAGATATAAAACCCTATCCGAGATGCAGTTTGGCTTGCTTTCGAAATGAAGTTCGGCATTGAGGGAACTACTCCAAATTCAATGGATTTTGACCTTTGGTTCAAACTCGATAATGACGTTGTCATAGCAACTGATCTTATCATGATCTGACCTCCAGTCAAATGGACTTTTGGCACTAGGGAGATTCTGTATTTGATTGATTCTGATCTTAGGGTCGAGATAAGTAATGGTCACTTTGCAATACTAGATTTTGATAGGATCTGATCTTGAACTTGGCCGAACTTCATCAACTCAGTGATGATAACCTCGATGTAATTTTAATTAAGTGATAGTGCTAGTTTAACTTTCAAGATCATCCAAACTCAATGCTTTAATTATAAATCCAGTTCAAGTAGTTAGCCCTCAAGATAGCCCTCTAGCTCATTCCTTTCGACCTTAACTTCTGCTAAATAACTTTAGGCCAAAATTTTGATTTCCATCAAGAACCGACCTTGAAGATAGTCGAGCTTCTAAGAATAGTTGAAGCGATCCTATTCTAGTCCAAATCAGAAATCTGATCTACAAGCTCATCATCCCTAGTCTAAAGAATAACTGTCAAGTTTAGTTCATCTGATCCAAGGCACCAATAGCATAATATTAGATCAAATGACCTATGATCAAGTTTGAACGTATTCGACCTTTATCTAGGTTTCAACAGATAATAGCTAACTACTGACAGGTGGCGACAACCATCAGTTCACTCTCCATAACAAAATCTGAATGGCCTACTGACATTCTATTATAATAATCACTGTCAATCAGTTATGGGCTCCATCTGTAAATAAGACCCTCCAAATACATTTTCTTCTTGATGTGCTCTTTACATTCTTCTAACTCCTGTGTTCTCCATTCTTATTGGCGAAGATTTTGACTTGATTGTCAGAGGATCCATGCCTGAGCCATCCATCTCTGACAAGGACTTTGTCTTATAGGTCTCATCGGTGAGGTTCCAAACTTTAACTCCAGTCATCTTCGACGATGATCCATTTTCAGCACCAACAGGATTAGCGCTAGAGAAAGAAATCCGATTGAGCCCTTGTTTTAAAAGAAGTACCTAGTCATTGCCCAAGGATGGCTACCCAAGAGAGAAGGGGAGGATGAATTGGATATTTAAAAATTTAACTTTAGACTTATTTAGATTATGCTATTTAAATGCTTAATGAAACAAGTTATGAGATATGCAGTGAATGAGAATTATAAAGAGCACACAATCACAAATACAATAGTTTTAAAATGGTTCGGCACTAAACTTAGTACCTACATCCACTTTCTAAGTAAATTACTTAGGAATTCAACTATAATCACTTAACTTGATTATAGTTTGATTATTTTACTTGGGTTCATAATCCAACCTAGTTGGTTTTATCCTTGGCTCATCAACCACAACCATATAATGATTATTTTTTTGGGCTAACAATTAATCCAGATTGATTTTAACTTTGGCTCACCAATCAAACCATACAATGTCCAACTCCAGGCTTGGACCAATTCAAGTTTTTTACTATAAGAAACTTGAAACAAAAATAAAAATACAATTAAAAGAAACACTTTGAAGCTCAAGAAAAGAAAATCTGGACTGCTTTGCTTCTAGGCTTGATTTCTTCTTTTTGAATATTTCAAAGAAGTAGGAGATGATCTTCAATATCGATAGGCTAACTTCTCTTAGATTGAAGATGATGGAAGGATAGAAATATACATAAAAATTACTCCTTCCTTTCACTATTTAGCTCATATACTTGAATATTTTGAAAAATTGCTTGAAAACTCTTGAATGTATGCTCAAAAAGATGTCTTTTATGTTTCAAAATATTTGTTTATATATTCCTAAAGTTTTTCACCACTACAATTTATCTAGGAGGACTTTAGAAAGTAATAGCCATTGGAGACACAAAAATAGCCATTGGAAGGCTTGTAGGATGAAAAAAGCTACAAAATTAGAAACTAGCCATTATAGCCATCGGGTCGGCTAAGTTTTTGACTGGATTAGCTTAGTCTTCACTAGATCGACTTAGTTTTTAGCTTGGATGGCTCAATATTAGTGGATCGAAAATAACCAATTTCTGTCTTCTACTGTCTTCTGAGATTAGGTCTGCTATCTTTTTGACTGGATCGGTCAAGTTGTTACTAGATTGGCTCAGTTGAAAACTGGATTGGCTAAGTTTTCTGGATCTTGAATATTTATCTTTATGTACTTTCTATCTTTTATTTCCACTGAGATGAGGTCAGCTCAGTTCCTGACTGGGTTGGCTCAGCATACGTGCCAAAGGTTGTTTGTGAGCTTTTCTTCTACAAATTGATTTATAGGCCAGACCTGCCTTCTTGACTTGATTTTATCCTCATTAAAATCTCTTGAAGAATGTGTCCAATCTAAAGTTTCTTCTCTAAAATCTTGAGTAATGATTCTTCATTTAGATGATGGAAAACACTTGGAGTTTGTGAGCTTTTAAAATTTACAACACTCATCCTCGTAAACAAAGTTAGTAACTTAATGATTTATACTCAAATGCTTTTGTTATCATCAAAATCAATCCAAGGTCAACAATCTCTCCCTTTTTGATGATGACAAAATCCTTTGAGTATAACCTCTCCTTAAAATTTCAAAATATATATATATATATTCAATTTAATTTACTTTCAATCATTGTATACATCATATTTATTTAAATTTTGTCAATTTACATATGCTCCCCCTAAATATGATAGTTGTGTTCAATTTAATTTAAATTTTATGTTACTCTCTCTTACATATACTCCCCTTGAATATGACAGTTATGTTCAATTTAATTTAAATTTTGTGTTACTCCCCCTTACTATGTTCCAAAAGTTTCAAACTAGTAATTTTGAGTTATAATCTGTTCTAAATTTGTAATTCTAGTTGAATTCTAATTGATACTTATTTTTATACTTAATCTTCTCCCTCTTTTTGTCATTATCCAAAATTAAATATGCATTACAAAGAGAAATTTGATCAAACATGAAAAGATATAGACTTTATTCATTCATAAGGGAAATTTGTTCAATATAAAGCAAAATCAAACTTCATCCATTTACACAAAGGTACAATGATTTCAAAATCTAAAAATTCTAAAGTTTGATTATTATATAACTTAATAATTCATAACCAAAATGCTCTAGATGTACTACATGCATCCTAATCTAAACTAGGCTCTGGAGGGGTGGAGGAATCTAGATCCATGGGTGCGAAAGTATGCTGTTCGGCGAACATCTTTCTCACAGTATTTTCCATCAATGAAGAAAGACTATCAGAAATTCTATCATAGCCTCTGTCAGATACATGCTGCACAATCTCCTCAATCTAATCTTTATCAAGTTGAATAGTGGATGAAGATGGAGCAAGCACAAGATGCTGTGGCACGGGCTCTAGAACATCTCTTTTTTTCCCTTCCTCATCTAACCTCATCCAGTTACCATTTATCTTTTTGAATTTCATTCTTTGCATTGATTTCAGATTATGTGTCATAGTGCTGTAGCTTCTTACTTGGTTCTTCCTCTAAACTAACTCCAAAATCTTGAAAAACTAAGGTAAAAAACATTCCATATGGTAGAGCAGGCTTTCCTCTTTGAGATTCTTCTTGCATAACCTTCAAAATCAGAGTTAGAAGATTGAATTTTTCTCTCCTCAATGTGTGATACATAACTGTAATGTCCTTCTTAGTCAGAAAATCAAATCTTCATACTCTAGGGATGAGAATTCTAGCAGTAATATGATGTAAAAGTCTATACTCCACAGATAGATCTCTAGCATGAATTTTCTCAAAATGCATAGCATCATCTCTTCCAAATAGTATACGCAACCTACTTGCTTGATCATCAAATCTTTCATCCCTTTAGTGGGTGCCCTAAGCAAACTACCTAGTTTTTTCATAGTTAAATTTATCTTAATTTTCTTTACTTCAGTTTCAAAGGAATTTGGTCTAACACTTGCATTTCCATAATATTTCCTCACAAGGTTTTGATAGGTTGGAAGATTAATACCAGAACACAAATATTTCCATCTTTGATATTTCAAACTCTCCGATCTCAAATCCCTCTCTTTTCAAAAAATCAAAATAGACTTTTCTACCCATTGTTACTACCCTAGAAGAGAGAGGAACAGGTGTAGATGATGGAGACGGTGGAGATTTCGAAAAAGGGGGCGAGCAGGTTGAGTAGATGCTGTCATAGGAGGTGAAGAAGGCAGAGACAACCTAGATGAACAATCTTCATGAAATATTGTTTGTAGTTCTTCATCACGAACCCTTCTTCTTATCGGTGGTATCGGACAGGCATGTTTAATCTGAGGAGTCACCCCTCATTTCTTAGGCACATGAATCCAAAATCCCTCTCAAAATGCAATGAAAATGGATTTCTAAGGAGAGGATGTTGATCCTATGATTGATTTTGATGATTACAAAATATTGAGTGATTATGGTACTAATCATATGTTCATAAATGAATGTAGGATTTTGTAAATATTTAAAATAAAAAAAAATTCATAGAAGAATTCTTTCAAAAGAATGATAATTAATGGTCAAATAAAGCTTAAACAAGAAGTTTTTAGAAGCCTTAATGGTGGAAAGACTATAACAATCAAGGTGAAAGAAGTCCTAAAAAATTGAAGATAAAAAGATTCTCAAATAGAAAAATATGCAGAATTTTTTAGTAGGCTATCATCCGAGTTGACTTGAGATGAATTCCGAGTTGACTCGAGCTAAAACAATGAAGAAAAAGCATTTTAGCATGCAGAAATTTTAGTTGGCATGCCTTCGAGTCGATTCGAGTTGGATCTCAGTCAACTCGAATGTAGAATGTAAGAAAAGTAATTTTTTAGGGTAGAAAATATTCTGCTCAAGTAGAAGGCTCAAGTCAACTCGAGTTGCTCAAGTCAAGGTCTCAAAAAAATATAAAAAGGCTGATTTTTGGGACAATAGTTAGGGGCAGACTTGAAGAATAGTCGAGTCAACTCGAGGGGTTAGCTAAGTCAACTCAAGGCTCCAACGGCTAGTTCTATAGAATTTTAGAAGTATACAAAATTATTTCTAACAGCTAGTTTTTGCTTCCTAACAGCTAGAAATGGCTAGTTTGGCTTCTAAAAAGGATTTATAAGCTTCCAAACTTAATGATGAGCTTAGAGAAGAGGATCAAAAAGAGAAACATATCAGTTTATGTGAGGATCATTGAATATCATTGGAAAGAAAGAAAAGAGAGAAAATTATGCACAGATTTCAGCAAGCATTCAAGTACAATGTACTCCAATGTTTTCACATCCTCTCAAGCATCATTTAAAAAGAAGTCAAGCCTTGAAAAGCAATCCTACATCTTCTACTTTGGGATTCAAAGAGTTCATCTTTTGTGTTTTACCTTGTTCTAAAATTTCATACTTATATTATTATTTTCTTTACAAGTTCTTTTAGAAAAAAAAACATGGGATAAAAGCTCGTCCAAGCTAAGAATTGAATATTGTGTAAGATTTTGGTTGGTGATCTAGAAAATCAATTAGTTTGATAGTGAACCCGAAAAACTATTGATGTAAGATTATGTTTGGTGATCCAAAAAATCAACTAAATTGATAGTGAGCCCAAAAACTATTAGTGTAAGTTTGTAGTTGGTGATCCTAAAAAATAAACTAGGTTTGTTTGTGACCCCGAGTTAAAACATACTTGAGCCAAGAGATTATAGTAGAATTTCCAAGGAGCTCTTGGGGAGTAGATATAGGTGTGAGGGTGTATCGAACTTCTATAAATTGTTTGATATTTGTGTTGTACCTTTTTTTTCTTATCTTGCATGCTTTCAATGTTTATGTAGCTTGATTTAATTTTTGCATAGCCCTAATTATATCTTGATTCTGCTGTTGCTTGCATTATATATATCTCAAATATACAACTTAACTTAAATAGAAGCACATTCCTGCTTAAAGTTTAATTTAGCTTATTTTTTTTTTAAATAATTCAATTCACCCCCCTCTTGGGTTGCTATATTTCTGGATAATAAGTGGTATTAGTGCAGGTGCTCTAATGTTGTTTGTTGACCTAGTAGTCTGGAGCTAAAGATCTTGGCAACTCAAAATAAAATTATGTTTAATGACGGATATTCTATAGATAGACCTTCACTATTAAATGGATCAAATTATATATATTGAAAAGCTAGAATAAAAATCTTCATACAATCATATGATTATAATTTATGAAAGATTATAGTTAATGGTCCACATGAAGGAAAAATTCTGATTTTTTGGACCAAGTTTGTTCAGATCTGATCGGATCAAGAGATATATTTTAAATATTTTTTTCTTTAACTTAGATCAGATCTGGGATGTTTCAAATTTGATTTTTACTATTTTAATAATTAAAATAAATTTAAATAAATTAAATTAAATTTAATTTATCTTGATGTAGGGTAATTCTATTATCCGTTGATGATCCTATAAGCAGCGAAAGGTTCTGGATCTAGCCACGTAATTGTCTGACCTCTACTGGTATCCACTTGGACTGGATCTGAAGATCTTCAAAATACCTTTCGAAGATCAGTAGTCGTCCTTTGGAGCAGTGTAGCCTTCTAGTTTTCGGTCGCCTTTTTCTCGTTTGGATTGCACCAACCAAGATTCCAAACCACTTTGGACGTGGAGAGGAGAGGAAGAAGATGGGCTTGGCATGGAGGAGGAGAGAACCAACCTTGGGGCGTGGGATTTTTTAATTCAATTTCAGATACTCCTTGAGTTGGGCGCAGGGTCTTATTTATAGACTATGCGTGATCCAACTCTTCTTCTTCTCAACCAATCATACCCCTTTGTGAAATTAGATCTAAATCTGATTGGTGGAAATAGTGTCCCTTGGATTCCACCTTAGATGGTGCCTAAGATGAGTCAAACTTGGTTCTTAGAAGAAATCTAATTGGAATCCAAAAAAGAGATGGAGTCCCTATCGAACAGGGACTCCTGGGCGCCTCCAACTTGAGCACATGCCATCCTTGGCGTGTGCCCTCCTCCTTGCTAGGTTCTGGAAGGGGGACAAGCCCCCACCAGCTCTCTAGTAGGTGCATGACACGTGGACAGAAGTCAAAGTGTCAATGGTCAATATTTGATCAGTCAAAGGTCAACCTTTGACCAAAGTCAATGGACGAGAAATGGCAGGTGACCAAAAATGGTAGGTATTGTCTTACAAAATAAGACAACCCTTTTTTGACCTGGACAAGCTCCAGTCAGATTAGATGAAGGCCTCTGAATGAGCACAAACTCCTTTGGCTCAATCAGGACAACTATTTATGATAGTAAAAGAAGAACGTTAGGTTCAATCGAGTGCTAGCACGATTTTCTTGAACCTAATTGAATCTCATTCAGATCAATTCAACTGAATTAGTTCAATTGATGATCACCAGATTCAAACCCTTATTTGTGTGATCTAGTTAGGTTCAGTTCTATATGGTAATGGGATTTGTCATGATCTCTATCATCGACATCATCGAAACTTCTTTCGATGGATCAGAACTCTTCTGATTCAAACAGCTAGAATAATCGATCATCTAAATCATTCTAATTGCTCCCAAAATCCATCAGTGACACCTAGCAGTATATGATGGCAACCCATCATAGCTGAACGCGAACCTCTTAGTGCAGCTATCGGTGTGATTAAGTTCTTCTATCTTGAGCCCCAATCAGATTAGGGTTTAGGTGAACTCGTCAAACCCTAGTCTCTGTCATATGATGTAATCATTCGATTTAAGTTTGATGTGAAAACCTAAATAGAAACTCTTTCTATTATTTCACTCTGCCATGGCCATGGGCTTCTGGACTTGGTTCTCATGATCATCATAGGGCTGCTTCTCTACCATCAAGGTAGATAGATTCCACCTTGATGCAATCTAGTTCCTATAATGAACATGCTATAGCCAACTTACACCTCAGGGTTTCGAATGGCTAGGAGACCGACTTATGGTATAGTCAAACTATAACACTCTCAAGGTGAACTGCTTGAAGAAAAATCCTAATTTTTCGGTCCAAGTTCGTTCAGATCTGATCAGATCAAGAGATATATTTCAAAATTTTTCTCTTTGATCTGTATCAGATCTGAAATATTTTTGATCTAATTCTTATTATTTTAATAAATAAAATAAATAAGGATAAATTAAATTAAATTTAATTTACCTAATTTGGATAATCCTATTATTCTATTGATGATCTTGTATGCAGCGGAAGGTTCTGGATCTAGCCACGCAAGCGCCTGGCTACCGGTATCCACTTAGGCTGGATCTAGAGATCCTCTTCTTCTCTATCACGTCTCCAAAAATCAGATCTGGATTTGATCTGGAGGATCTTCAAAAGTCCTTTTGAAGATGAGCAGTCGTCCTTTGCAGCAGCGCAACCTTCTTGCTTTTGATCGCCTTTTTTTGTTCTGGATCGCACCAACCAAAGTCCAAAACTCTTTTGGACGTGGACAGAAGGAGAAGGAGGTTTGGCGTGAGGAAGAGGGGAGAGGTAGCCTTGGGCATGGGGAATTATGATTCTCAATCATATCATGTTACAATCTGAGTTGGGCACAGGGTCTTATTTATAGACTAACTGTGATCCAACTCCTCTTCTTCCCAACCAATCACAACCCTTTGTGAAATCAGATCTAAATCTGATTGGTGGGAATAGAGTCCCCTGGATTCCTCCTTAGAGGGTGCCTAAGACCAGTCAAACTGGATTCTTAGAAGAACTCTAATTGGAATCCAAAAGGGAGGTGGAGTCCTTGTCCAATAAGGACTCCTAGGCGCCTCCAACTTGGGCACAAGCCTAGGGTGGCGTGCGCCCTCCTCCTTGCCAGGTTCTGGCAGGGGGACAGGCCCCCACCAGCTCTCCAATAGGTGCATGACATGTGGTCAAAAGTCAAAGTATCAATGGTCAATGTTTGACCAGTCAAAGGTAGACTTTTGACCAAAGTCAAAGAACAAGAAATGGCAGGTGACCAAAAATGGCAGGTAATGTCTTACAAAATAAGACAACCTTTTCTGACTTGGACAACCTCCAGTCAGACCATATGAAGGCCTCTGATTGAGCACAAACTCCTTTGGCTCAGATAGGACAACTTATTTATGATAGCAAAAGAAGAACGTTAGGTTCAATCGAGTGCTAGCACGATTTTCTTGAACCTAATTGAATCTCATTCAGATCAATTGAACTAGATCAGTTCAATTGATGATCACCAGATTCAAACCCTTGTTTGTGTGACCCAGTTAGGTTCAGTTCTGTATGGTAATGGGATATGTCATGATCTCTATCATCGACATCATCGAAACTCCTTTCGATGGATCAGAACTCTTCTGATTCGAACAGCTAGAATGATCGATCATCTAAATCATTCTAATTGCTCCCAAAATCCACCAGTGACACCTAGCAGTATATGGTGGCAACCCATCAGAGCTGAATGCGAACCTCTTGGTGCAGCTACCTGTGTGATTAAGTTCTTCTATCTTGAGCCCGATCAGATTAGGGTTAAGGTGAACTCGTCAAACCCTAGTCTCTGTCATATGATGTAATCATTCGATTCGAGTCCAATGTGAAAATCTAAATAGAAACTCTTTCTATTATTTCACTCTGCCATGGCCATGGGCTTCTGGACTTGATTCTCATGATTATCATAGGGCTGCTCCTCTACCACCGAGGTAGATAGATTCCATCTTGATGCAATCCAGTTCCTACAATGAACATGCTATAGCCAACATACACCTCAGGGTTCCATATGGCTAGGAGATCGAGTAATGGTGTAGTCAAACTATAACACCCTCAAGGTGAACTGCCGATGCACCTCAGGTCAAAGAACCAGACACATACTACTGCAGCATCGAGTCAGTCATTGACGAGAAGGTAGACTTCCTAATGACTACTCGAGGTGGTCACGCTCAGTGCCCTCGTTCTCTAACGAGTACCTGTACTCTCGCTCCGGTGTCTCCACACCATAGACTCAAGACTCATCTACTAAAGAGAAGCGATTGTACACCAACCTTCCGGATCAATCACCATCCTCGTGATGATCCTATGGTCAGGAGCAATTTATGAGTTAATAATGATTATTCATGTCTTAAATTTTCAACTCTTGAAAATATGAATTATCATTACCATTAACTCAAAGGATGTATCACAGACACTAAATACACATATGTGATAGAAAATAACCCATTTATTGATTTTAGTCAAAATTATAATTTTGCCCCTAGAAGTG
>QRFJ01000639.1:2054941-2224863 GCA_006176705.1 Cocos nucifera | reverse complement strand
AAGTAGAACCAATTCCTATACTAATCGAAGTGACCATCTAGCAATAGTACCCAACATCCAGATAGATCGAATAGTTACAATTACAACACTCAGAATCTATGCGAATATAGTTACCATATACTTCATCCCTTTGATCTCTATGTATAGGATGACTCAGAGTTAAACTATCAACTCTAAAAAATACATCCAAATCATGTCTCAAAGCAATTAGTCCCATGACTCCACACTAGGATTGCCCTAGCCAAGAATTTTGCTAAATTGAAACATAATTGAATATAGCTTTTGAACCAGAGTGGTCAATCTCATCTTGACTCACACACTGACTCTTCAAGTACTTGACTGTACCTAGAAGCCTTTCATCATTGAATTAAAAATTCAGATAATCTTGATATCAAAGCATAGTGAGTTGCTTAGAAGTCATCATGGTGATCTTAGGTTGGAGGGATACTTATACCCATATTCCATCAGAGCAAATTTTGACAACAAAAAAATTTCAAAGTTGATCACATTTAGTACAAATATACCCATACATCTTACTTGCATGCCATACCAGTGTCTATATACTTCTTAGTTAAGAGGACAACTAATCTATATGATACATAATGATCTATACTCGATAAATATTGTCGTCCTAGGTAATAACGTATCATTTAGTCATGAATAGGTTTAAGGACTAAACAACAAATCCTCCTTTGTCGATTCTAAATAGTCCTAAGGACTTCACCACAATACAAGAGTTCATTAGAAGATGAAAAAATTTATGATAAAAAATATCAAAAAAAAATTATTTATTTATAATTTATATACAAATACAAGAATCATTATAACTGTCAATAAATTGATGATTTGACTTTGGGATACCATTCTCAATAATCTTCCACTTGGACTAAAGCCAATCGGTACAGTATCTAACACCAATCTTCGACTTGAAGTCATCGAACTTCTTCAATGCAATAGCTTTAGTGAATGGATCGATCGGATTCTTCTTTCCATCGATCTTCTGAAGGTTGATGTTACCTCGATCCACGATCTTTCAAAAAAGATGATAATGATGTAGAATATGCTTCGTCCGCTAGTGTGCCTTTGATTTTTTCGCTTGAGCAATGGCTCCAGAGCTGTCATAGTAGAGTAGAACTAGACCATTAAGGGAGGGTGCTACTTCAAGCTCGATGATGAACTTTCTCAACCATACTGCTTCTTTGGCAGCATCTGATGCGGCAACATACTCTATCTCGCAAATTGAGTTGGCCACAGTGTGCTACCTGAAACTCTTTCAGCAGACTGCTCTACTATTAAGGATAAATACATATCCCGACACATTCTTATTGTCATCATAATCAAACTAGAAATTGGAGTCTGTAAATCCCACAAGTCTCAAGTCAGACTCACCATAAACAAGCTACTGGTCCTTTGTATTTTTCAAATACTTCAGGATGATTTTAACAATCTTTCAGTGATTCTCTTCTGGATCAGATTGGTATCTACTTACTATCTCTAGTGAGTATGCCACATCTGATCGCGTGCATATCATGGTGTACATAAATAGTAAGCCAACCCAAGCACCAAACAGCACCACACCACTACGCAAAGCATGATGAAATCTCTACTCATATGCCTCTCTCTCTTAAGGGATATTATCGAACAGTTTCTTCTTCTTGATTCAGATGATAATAATTTTTCAAATATGAGACCATATCATACACGGTTAGCTATTAGCAGTCAGCTTTTTTCCTTCTCGCCAGCGTCCGAATGTCGAAATTGCTAATCATATACACTTAAACCTCTTCAGCCCTTTTGCCAGTGATCATGTTACCGTTAGACTGTGTGGAACTACTACCAAGCAATCTCTTTAGACTTCTATCTCATACTTAAGTCTCTCTATCTCTATCAGATGTTACGAAGCTTCTTTTCACGATCCTTCATGCGAGAACCCTATCGTATGCGACAGCTAGCATCTTTACTTTTGTAATTACACATAGAGACATCATTCCTCGATTATACAGAATATACTACTACATCACAATACACGAAATACATACCACTACTTTATGACCTTAGTCCGACCTTATATTGAAGGTCTTCTGCCATTACTTAATCTCTCTCTGCTATCGGCTTAGGTTCAAACCTATGGAGTCATATATACTAGAGGTTTCTACCCAATCTGATTGCCGGTGAAGAGTCTCACTGAACTAAAACTCTATGATCAAGAGTTCCACTGGACTGAAACTTTTTAACTAAGAGTTTCACTGGGCTGGGACTCTAAGTCCTACCTATCAGGGACTCTATGATCGAGAGTCTAGACTCTATGATCATGAGTTTCACTCAATTTGGGCACTGGGGTCAAGAGTCTCACTGGTTTGGGACTCTTCGATCAGGATTTCATATTGATGGACTCTATTATCCAGACATCCACCGAATTTAGACTCTATATTTATGAGAGATTTAATTAGTCATTTGATCACTAATTAACTTAATTTGATTGAGTAATAATTTTTGGTTCAAGTCCAATTGAATTAGATTCAGTTGGATTTGACTCAATTAGGTTATGAGATGACCTAATCGCCGAAGAGGTTTGATCTCTAATTGGATCAGAAATTAGGCTTGATCAATTTTTGATTTTATTAGAATTTAATTGAGCCTAATTAAGCCTAATTTGATTAGATTTAATCTGATTTAATTAGGCCTAGTTAAATTAGTTTGGATTGGGTTTTAGTTGAATAAGGTTTGAAAGATTATTTTGACCGATCTTATGCTCCACATCATCCTGATCTTGCGCCCACCCTTTTCTCTACGAGAATTGATAATTCTCGTGAAGAAATCTACACATAAGAGGGTGCACGCCATTCCTTCTCATGTCCTTTAAGTGGATAAAATCAGATGGTTACTATTTGAATTCAAATGGAGTTTGAATTCGAATAAGCAACCACCTGATCCTTATCCCTCCACGCACTCTCTACTCTATTTGGCGTAGATTAAAAGGAGTTTTGTGATGGAGCATGCATAGAATCTGAGATGAGAAGTCCTTCTCCACATGGTCCACCCTATTGTGCATGAAAAATACCAAGAGTTTCTTGAGAGAAATTCCAGAAAGAGTGTTGCGCAGGGTTCTGGGTGAGTGCTGCCCTAGGGTTTCAGCCTAACATTCGGGAAGAGAGAATGTGAGCTATGAGCATCAAAAAATCATGAGACTCTTAAGAGACCTTCCTCTACCTCTCCCCTAACTTTGGTAATTTTGTGGAGCATCCGAAAAATCATTGAAGGGAGATCGAATCAGTTCAATCTAAATTAACCATCGAAGCTTCCAGACGTCAAGCTAGCACTCGGGACGAGCTGATCGGGACCAGGAGCCTTATATGGATAATCTATAGAGGTCAGACATACTGTGTGACTGCATCGCGATGAGTGAACTTCTCCAGCGATATTCGAATTATGGTGATCGATTATCCATGCTAGGTATAGTATTCTAAACACATAGCTATAATAGTAAATAGTTGCTGTTACCGATCTAATTTTACAAATTCAAAGCATGTACATCATATTTAGATCCTAAATGTAGGATTTTCTGATATGATTAGTAACTTATAATTAATTAAATTAATTACATTTTTTATTTTATTTTTAAGTTTTTTAAAAAATTTAAAAATAAAACTAAAAATTCTGCACTGAAAACCCTTTACTTCACGCATTAGCTCTTCTCCCAAGCTTTTATAAATCCATGCAGCCCCCACTTAACTCTCCTCACACCAAACCAAAATCACCCAAAGCTCCTCACTCAAACCAAAACTCTTTTCACGAGAGAACTCTTATTGCTTTCCCAATTTACGTGGTCCCCATCTCCTCAATTAATGAAACCATGCGCTTCTTTCTCCGAGAGCTCGACTTTCCCAGACTTCCTCTCTCACGCCCTCCTATAAAATGACCTAAAACACCTCATCTCAGATTATCAAGCCGCGGCCTCCTCGACCTCCTCGGCCTTGTCTCCCTGTCTCTCTTTCTTTCTTCTCTAAGCCGAGTCCCTCCCTCTTTCTCTCTCAAACAATCTTCCTCCACCATCTCCACTTTTATTCTCCTTTCAACTACTGCCTAGCTGCACTCTCAACCCAAAAATATCAACAAAAAAAAAAAAACTCCATGATCGACTAATTCTCCATCTACTCAAAAAATTACTGAAAAACTTATAATAATAATATTTTTATCTTTTTATTTTATATTTTTTTATATATAATTAAAGATTTAACTTTATTTCTTCATTTTTATGAATATTTTTTATTTATTTTATTCTTAATTTTTAATATGATATGAGTCTTTGAATAGTCTATAACTATATAGAGATGGATCGTGATCAAGTAATACGATTCATACTTAGCAACATAGGCTATGCTCCTAAATCGGTTATAAATCTACTTGCATAAAAATTTTATTCTAGAATAATTTATGATCCTTGGATGAGCCATGATTCATGAGTACGATTCATGCTCTTGGGATAGATTATCTTTAGATAAAATTTCTTCTATTATTGTATCTAAACAATTTTGACTAGCCTATAACTTAAAAGATATGAGCCATATTTTCTAAGATAGATTATATCTTTATTGATTAAATACCAATCCAAGGCATTTTAAAAAGAATACCAACTATCTAACAAGAAAGTAGTTGAGATCCTGAGAATCCATTCTCATTCTTGATACCAATCTTAATTAGTCTTTATTTATTTACTCTTTTATTTAATTATTAATCTTTAATTAATCTTTATCCTATTTTTAATTTAAATTTAAATTTCTCAAATGCAATTAACATGATCCATGTAGATACGATCACGACTCATTCTATCTATATAATTTGAGTTAGGTTTTATTTTTAACCACCCACGATAGTGTCATAGACTAAGTATTTTCATCTTTTTTATATGAAATTTCTTCTAGCAGTCAATGATACTAGGCTCATGACTAATTTTCTTTACCTATAACTCTATACTCCTTCTTCCCATCAAATTGAGCCTTCTGATTACGTCATATATGATCAAGTGGCAAAAATTGATGATGTCCCGTATAACAAAGCATTTTTCCATTTTTTAGTTTCAAATGGGAAGTTTGACCATGACAACAATGGCACACCAACTTTCCTTTTGTACTCCAACCAGAAATGTTGCCATGAGCAGGGAAGTTATTAACGGTCCATAATACTATAGCTCTCACCTGAAAGTTTACCTTCATCAAAGCATTAAATGTGCATGCCCAAGTTTCCCATAAATTTTTTAACTCATCAATCAATGGCGGACCTTAAGAATAGCTTTTGGTCCTAGGATGAGCAAAGGCATGAATAAATAGGCAATTTCGTACACATCCATGGTAGAAGATTGTATGGGAACAGCAAAACTGGCCAAATGTTATAGCTAATACTCATATTTCCAAATAGATTGAAGCCATTAGTAGGTAATCCCAATCTTACATTACGAGGATCTACTACAAATGACTCATTAATGATCAAAAGTTTTTCGAGCTTCAGAGTCGGCAGAGTGCCTTAACACTCCATTCTTGACACATTTATCATAATGCCATTTTATTTCTACAACTATCTTACTTGACGTAAATATTTTTTTTAATCTCAATATAAGTGAAAAATATCGTAAAAATTTCTAGGAGATTTTTATCCCTTTGCCACCCTTTGTAATTGACTTCCATCTTGAAAGATCGCAAACCCGACATTGAGTTGCTTTTGCATCTTCCTTATAATAGATCATGCAATCATTTTTGCACACATTTATCTTTTCGTAGCGGAGAACAAGATCCTCGGCAATTTTCTTTGCCCATAGTTTGATATAGGTAGTTTCTCACAAATTGAAAATGCATCTTTTAATAGCTTTAGTAGCTTATTAAAAGAAGAGTTACTTCAACAATTTATGCACTTTAAATGTATTAACTTGACCAAACAAGCTAAGTTTGAGTATTTATTACACCCTACAAATAATCGCTGCTCGGTCTCATTTAATAGTCTAAAAAAACTTTTGGCTTTTTTACTAGGCTCCTGTAGCTCATTCCTACCTACTTCTCCATCAGACATCATAATTGGAAAAGAATCATATGTCAAACTAAACATGTCATTAGTATCCATACCATCCTCATCACTGTCATCCTTATCATCATCAGTACTGCCCTCCCCATGGTGATACCAAGCATTGTAATCACGCCTCATCCCTCTATACAACAGGTGCTGTTTAACTTCATCCCTAGTCCCTTCTGTATCTGTTACTGCAAACAATGCAGGACACTTTATTTTTATGTCTTGCTATTTTATATGTTCATATACAAATTCAAGAAAACCTTGAATACTATTAAAATACTCCAAGTATGATCTATTACAAAGTTGAATCCAAGATTTATCAACTGATGCCATATCTACATAATGTAGGATTATTTTATTAGATGAATTCTTAAAAGTAACATAAATATTGCATTAAATTTGGTATATGTTAGAGATTAGAAGATTTAGATGACTATATTTTCTCAATGAAAAGATAAGATTATCTAAAACAAGTTCACACATTGGGAAAGTAAAAAGGAAAAAAGAAAACACATGATAAAGAAAGAGATATAACAAGAGATACAGAAAGTAAATTAAAAAATCTAGATTCCTTTTGGTTTGGACATGAATAAGACAGTCTTAGTCTTTCAATCACAATCATTTATATATTATATGATGATCATCATTGAATAATTTTATACAGTATCATGAGGCATGAAACTCTATGTATCACATAATTAAAGATACATGAGATCTATCTAATCATGGCTATTATACACTAATACCAAGTCTTATCTTGACAGCTTTTGGTTGCTACATCTATAGTATGATCATAGAGATTTCTGCATCTGTCATCCTTTTTTTATTCACAAAACTGGTGTCATCTGATGATTATCTATCACTTCCTCTTAGATTTAAGAAATAGTGAGGAAATGACTGTGATAAAGGCTTAAGAAAAGATTAATAACAGCAGCAAAGTTGCAAATATACTATTAAATAAAATAGCTGAAATGCAAGTAAATATGCCATAAAAATTTGATTTTTTTCTAAGTCCAACCATATCATAGATTTATAAAAATATTTTGTTATTGGTTCATCGGAGGAGGTCATAGCCTCTATTCATATCAAGCTGGGCATAGGTTTTTCTTTTGATTTTGCCTTGATATAAGCAATATGACATAATTTATAGACACAACTTAATATATATCAGTTCCATACATAATTACTAGTGCGACATGGCCTTGCTGGTCATGGATGGTCCACCCCTCCCAGTTTCATTATTTAAAAAAAGAGGGCCTTGCTGGTCCCTAGGTAAAGCTTATGTATTTGAATTGTGGAAGTACTCCAAATGAAGATTTATATAATGTTTTCTACTTTCAAGGCTTAAGGCAAATTTATAGATTCTAATATTTATAGATTACATAAAAATTCATTAGAGAAATTGTATGATTATAAAATTCATTCACATGAAGCATATACAATAATTAAATATAAAATTATAGGTTATAAATGCATTAATAGGTAAAATTTTAAGAAAATCCTAAAGTCCTAAGGAATTAACTAAGGTTTAAATCTTAAAGTTTAAACACGGGGAAAAAATACATAGGATATTAGGGCTCATATCAATGAAGATCAAAGGGATCCTAAATTGATAAAACTCTCATAGATGTAATGGAGGAAACGTTGACGGATGAAGTCAGAGGTTTGGGCAATGGAAGTCCGTCCAATTTTTTTTGTATGATGGGAGTCTTCTCCTTTTTTTTTTTTTTTTTGGTGCAACAGGAATTTGCTCCTCTTTTTTTTGTGATGGGAGATGGACATCTGAATGAAGTCCCAATTCTAGTAAAAGCCTTCATGATGGGAGTTAATCCTAAGATTTTTTTCATGATGCGTCACATGGTTTTTTTCTTATTTTGGAAATGGGTGGCGTGCGTTTTTCTTTTCACAATGCCCAATTTTTTTCGCTATGCCTTTGCATTTTTTTGTTCATTTTTCTTGTTTTGGAGGTGGGTGTTGTGGTTTTTTCTTATTTTTCTTCTTTTTTCATCATGCCTCGTGTAAATGGGAGTCGTATGATGGGAAGTTCATTATAAATAGAAGTCCAATTTTGGATTTTTTTTTGATATTTCATGGATCTTTGTGTGGTTTTTTTTCCTTTTGTTCCCATGCATTTTTTTGAAAGGAATATACGATCGATGTCTTCCTTGGATAGAGTCTTAATCCCAATAGAAGTCTTGGAATAGGAAGTTCGACATAGATGGAAGTCCAATTTTGAATTTTTTTTTAATATTTCATGACTCCTTATGTGGTCTTTTGCCTTTTTTTTTTGGGTGATGCATAATATGTTGGGAGATGGACATGCCTTACTTTTGCTTTTCTTGATTTCTTTTGGCATTAGCGATGGAAAATAATAGTTGTATACTTTTTGTTTTTTGATGGAAGTTCATACTTAGATGGAGTTCTAATCCCAATAGAAGACTTGGGGTGGAAAGTTTCATGTAAATAGGAGTGCCAATCACTATATATATATATATATATATATATATATATATATATATATATATATATATATATATATATATATATATATATATATATATATATATATATATATATATATATATATATATATATATATATATATATATATATATATATATATATATATATATATTATATATATTTATTTTTATTTTTTTATTTTTTTATTTTTTTTTTTTTTTTATATCGCATTACCCTTGATGCATGCATATTTTTTTGGATGGAAGTCCTTCTTTAGTTGGAGTTTTAATCTTGGTAAAAGTTTTAGGATGGAAAGTTTGGTGTGGATGGGAGTCTGAATCGCTGAATTTTTTTTATATCACACAACCTTTGATACATGCATATTTTTTGGATGGAAGTCCTTCGTTAGATAGAGTTCTAATCCTAATAGAAGTCTAAGGGTGAGAAGTTTGGTGTAGATGGGAGTCATTCCTTATATTGAGGTTTTTATGCCCCATAAAAGATCAAAATAGCCATTTTGAGACATATAGTAGAGGAGAAATTGGATATAATTTTGATAATTTAAATTACTAAAATAAAATCAAAATAAAACTAATAGTCCAAAAATAAATGAATACAAAAAATTAAAAATATAAAATCATATTTATTAGACACCTAACTGAAAATGACCCCAAAACTCATCAAATCAGTAGATTTTTATCCTAAAAATGACCTTGAATGGATAAACCATGTTCATGTCATTATAGATCTTAGAATAAGCTCTCCAACAATATCTTACGAGCCTCATAACTCTACTATTATATATACTTTTTCTATAAAAAGTTATGGTTAGACCATTTAAAGGCTTAGGGTTCAAATCCTTGTATCTACCTCTTAGGTATACTTTATATATACACACACACACGCATACTGAAAATGGAATGACTTTTCTAGCCATAGATTGAAAAAGATAGTCTAGTAATGAACTTATATCCTATTTGGGGAGAGAAGTACCACCATCTTTTCTCATAGAGATGCTTCTTCAAGGTGAACAATGCTTTGAAGAGAAAGCACCTCGAGGTAAAATAAAGCCAGTTATAAAAAATGATAAAAATGATGACCATCTGAGCAAAGTTCGAGATGATTTAGGTTAGGGGAATCCTATAAAAATATAAGATATTGCTGATGAAAGGGTGGAGAAAAAGATGAAGATCGGCTTGGAGGGACTCCTCATACAGCATGACTCATCCCTCCAAAGTATCGATCATGCAACCATCCCGACCAAAAACTTCTAGTCAGAAGGCTGAAGAGATGGAAAACTTAGTCCAAAATCTTCCAAGATCATCCTCAGTGACGCTTGACTCCTTATTGCTTAGGCCCCAGAAATCTTTGAACCCACACACGAGGCTGCCCATATTTTGGTGTTCAAAGGCCCGGGCTTCGGATGAAGAGCCAGCCTCGACAACTCCTTGGACCCAGTCTAAGGAGGTGGCAACTAAAGACCTCAGCCACTATAGGGGTTTTTGCCCCTAACCTCACCATCATCAGAAGACATGTAAAAGGAAAAAATTACTGGTAAAACTGAAGAAACAATGGAAAGAAGAAGAAAAGAACACCAAAGAAGCTAAAAAGATAGAGAAAGAAAGACCAGTTGGAAAAAAGGGAGAAAACAAGAAAAAATAGGAGAAGAATGGAGGACCAACCAAAGAATAGAGCAACTCGAAGTTTGGTGGCACCAGAGAAGATGATGGTGACTAAAAAGTTCCCCACTGACAACTATGGTGGCAAAGGAGCAACTGACGGAAGGATCAGAAATTTGGCAGAACAAAATAGAGGAAAGTGATAAGAGAAAGACCTATTTATACTGACCACCAACGGCCTTAATTAAATTCCTAAATCACCAGATTTTGCCATATAATAACATCAGGGGCATTGGGTCCTACGACTCTTCACCACACCCCCTTCGGATTGAGCCATGTAGGCTATCAATGAGATGGTATATAGGGCCTACTGATATTCAATACATGGCAAACCTTGACAGACCTAAAAATGATCTTCAAATCTTCTTTTTCAAATCATTATGCCACAGCACCTCGAGTCATCCATCTTTTATAAATGTAGCGAGACTTGCAAAGCGATGCATTAATGATATCGTAAGATTTTCTATGCTGAATGTTATGAAGTAAATACTCTGAAGAGAAGGTTAGATCAGCTACTGAAGACTAATCTTGAGATCGACTACTTCCATCATTCGAAGCAGTGAAACTACTCTGGACTTAAAAGTGAGAGGCAAGTATTGTAGAGGTTATCCACCTTCCAATCTGATCTTACCCTCCTCGAATCACAACCGAGCACTCATTAATGACTTAACAAAACTACCTTAGATGCCAGGGAGAAATTCAAGAAACCAAGATGGACCGACTTTATGTTATCAGCCTCTTTTTGACCCCCAACTTGGACATTTATCGACTTCGTGATTGGGAACTTATCGATGACATGATACAATCTCCCATGATCGGCACATTAGTCTTACATCAACCTCAAGCCATCAGCCTATTTAGCCATGTAGGCAATTCGTTGGAATCTCCCAATAACCTTCAAAACATGGGCACGACTAACAATCCTACTTCGTAGGTTAGGAGATGGATTTTCTATCCTAACAGTCTATCAGATCATAGCCTAACAACCTAAAAAACTAGGGCCTAACGACCTACCAGATTCCAGCATAAAAGCCTACAACTCTACCTCTATATAAAGAGATAATAAGAAGACCTTCTAAGTAAGTTCAACTCTAGAGACTTCTAGGTAAGTTCAACTCTAGAGAATAATCTACGCTCTTGCTCTTTTTCTCTCTTTTTTCTATTATTTTCAAGCTCTATAGCTGACTCAAACATCGGAGGATCTTCCATCAAAGAACCTTCTATGAGAGTAGACTTTCCCTATAGATTTTTCTTAACACTCCAATCCTTGGGTTGAAGTCGAGCTCTCGAGTTGGAAGGAGTCCGATCCTGGTTACATTCACCTTAGACTGGAGTCTAGTAGCAATAGCTACTAATTTAGCCAATTAATTACTAAAATTTCTAAATACTATAATATTATTTCTATAGTTATATATATATATATTATAGCTTTATGGCATTTTGTTCTAATAACAAATATATTGATGTTTTAAAAATTAACGATGACATCTAATTTTTACCTTCAAAAATAATATTATAATACTTTGTCATAAAAAGAAATCAATAATAAGGCTTTGAACAACATTATTGATGGAAAATATATCATTTATGAGGAAATAATTTATTGAGATTTTAACAATTAACAATAACGACTAACTTTGGCCCTTATAAATAGAATATTTTTAGAATAAACTTTGTATCTTTAGTGACGTGCAGTTACAAATAATATATTTTTTTAATGGCATGGATTCATTCATCACTAATAAATTGATATAAGATTAGTGCAAAAGTAATTATATATGATTCTTTCTATTTCATCATCTCTAAACCAGCAATCAATATAGAACTAATTGATAGGACTATTTTATGTTCAGCAAATACAAAGATATTCTCAAATTTAGATTTCAAAATCTCAATAATATTCCATAATTTAACTTGCTTGATTTCTTGTTGGTTGATGCTAAAAAAAAAAAATTATGTATATGCGTGCGTGGGGTTGCTAGCTCTACATCATATGGAACGGTGAAGCTCTTTACCGTACTAATTAAAAAAAAATTATTTACCTAATTGATGCAGGTTTTAACTTAATTATCAAAATGATGTAAAAGCTTAAAACGCCATTTGGAATGACGTTTCTCAAAGAATAAAACACCATTACAAATGGCATTTTGTCCCACTCAGTCGTCCCCAACTGGCCAGCCAAAAAAAAGAAAAAAAATAAATTTCTTTTCTAAAAATGCCATTCTGAATGGCACTTTTAGAAATGCTATTCTAAACGATGCTTTTAGCTTCTTTTTTTACGCTTTTCAGTGCCATTTGTGCCATTTTCATGATCATTTGGCATGTCATTTATGTTATTTTTGCTTTGACGTGCCATTTTATTTTTTTTATGCTTTTCTTTAGCATGTCATTTGTGCTATTTTTACGGCCATTTGGCATGCCATTTATGCTATTTTTGCTTTGGCATGCCATTTTGTCAAATTAGATTTCTAATCTGTAAAATCAAGAATAAAATATTTTGATTTTGTTGATAATATTTTCGGCAACGGCCTAGTTTTTTAACGATACGATACGGGAGGATATAATATTTTTCATGTTCGATCATAAATGTCTCAGACTAGAGGATACAGTACGATACGAGAGGATATGGTATTACTCCAAAGATTGATTTTGATGATTACAAAGTATTTGAGAAAATTACTAATGATTTTGACTTGAAAAAAGATCAATTATATTTTAGATTTAATAAAAAATTTTAAATTTATTAAAAAAGATGATAAGGGCAAAATCATAAATTTTATAAAGTTAGAAAAAATATATTTTGGAAGTCTCAATAATAAGCCTAGAAGATTTCTGATCTATTGGAGGTAGTTTTATAAATTTTTGGATGCATAATTTGAAAAAAAATTAGGAAGAAAGATGACGAGAGGTAAAATCATAAATTTTATAAAATTAAAAAAAATCTATTTCAAAAGCTTCAAGAGAAAGAATAGAAGATTTATGATATATTGGAGGCAATTTTATATTTTTTGGATGTATATATCGAGAGAAAATTAATTTTGAAGAAAAGAGTCGACCCCTAGCTCTTTTCTTGCTGAAATGGGCTGATTGGCATGCTGTTCCTATGCTAGGGGTCGATCCCAGGATGGACCTCTACTGTTCTGAAGGCCAAAAATATAGAAAATGAGTTTTTCAAATTTTTATCTCAGGAGAGGTCGACCCCTATGATAGATATCGATCCCTACGATGGAAAAACTCTGCAACGACTATTTTTTAGTCCGTTTTGGCCGTATTTAATGTGCATTTAAGAAAATTCGGTACGATTCGATATTGTTGGTCCAAAAATTAATTTTGATGATTACAAAATATTTGAGGAGATACTAATAATTTTGGCTTGAAAAATAGATTGATTATGTAATTCAGATTTTATAAAAAATTTCAAATTTATTGAAGAAAGCTTAAGAAGGGCAAAATCATAATTTCATAAAGTTGGAGGTCAAAAAAATTTATTTTGAAAGCCTCAAGAGGTTTGATGCGATATAGAAGTGGTACGATATGGTATGGTACGATGCGATATGAGAGCGGAATGATATGTTATGAAAAGATTTGATGCGATATGGAAATGGTATGATACGGTGCTTTATGATACGATATGGTGCGATACGGTATGGTACGATACAAGAGCGGTATGATACGTTACAAAAAAATTTGGTACGATATGGAAGTGATACAATATGGTGCGATAAGATATGGTATGATGCGATACGAGAATGGTATAATATGGAAGTGAAAAAGTTTGATGCGATACAGAAGCGGTATGATATAGTGTAATACGATACGGTATGGTGCAATACAAGAGCAGTACGATACAAAAGCGGTATGATACGTTATCTGAAAAGTATGATATGATACGAAGATGGTATCCATAACATATTTCAGTACGATACGATACAAGGATAGTATGATACGGTATGGCAAGCCATTATACATTTCAAGACCGTATCCATATCCACAAACCATAACATCATAATACTTTAAAATAAAAAAAATTAAATATATAAAATAATCATCGATCTGGAATGTCAAGTTTACAAAAATGAATCACATAGTACAAAAAAAAAATCATATAGTATAAGCCTAAAAAATACTAAGTCATATAAGGACGTTATGGTGCTCATGGTCGCTTGGACCTTCTCAGGAAGGTCCTCAATGGTCGCTCCTCATACTGTGTCATCTGTGATGGGGCCTCCCCGCCTTCAATAGACATCTCCTAATCATGCATATGAGGAATATCGGATGCTGTCGGAACATCTACAAACTGAGTGACCTTCTCACTTGGATGCAGAAATGTGCCTGTAAGAAAAGGATCATACTGATGCCAACTAGAATCCGATGTAGTCATCTGGGGTACATACGAAGATTAAGACCCTAGCATCTATGGATCAGAAGGTGGTGGCATATATGCAGCATTAGGCGATGACATCTGCGGAATATATGATGATGGCATATGCGAAATATGTGGTGATGGTGTATATCTCATACCTGGCGCATCGGGTGCTCCATGCCAAGGCGCACCGCTATCTAGATCATAATCAATCACCATCAATATTCTCGCACATGATCTCTCCATCTTTCATAGTATCTGGGTCCGCTCGTCCTCATCAGTCATAGATAGGGCTCGACGAATGTCCAACATAAGATCCAACATCCGATCAGTCTACATAATAAAAAGAAAATTAGCAATACATTATAGAATATACAACATGTATAAAATTCAATATGACATTAAATGGAATATAGATGGCCAAAATTAAAATTCAATATAAAATTTAATATAATATTAAATAGACTTACCAACATGCGCATAGTAGAACTCTCATCCTTATATTCTGAAACTGCATACCGAGACTGCCCAATGGCTCGTACTGTAATACTAAGAAACCAAATCATGTAGTCCTCGGTATATGGATGGCCTTCCAATATATCATCACCATGAGCTATATGATCTTATTGTGTATTCCAAATGGTGATGTACTTTATATGTCTGATACGCCAGTCAATATGAGCTCTCCCTCGTTGATCGATACGATGAAGTCGCTAGCTGATATCAAAATATTCTAGGATGCCTTAAATGCTGCCAAACTACCGTAGCACACAATCTAGGAGGTGCCATTTCATCACATCAAAATAAATAAGTGGTGCCCTAGCAGTCCATATATTATGAGAAGCCGTACAATACCATGGTAATATAGCCATAATCTCATCTGTATATGGCTCCTATAAAAACTGATAGGTTTTTAAAAAAAAAAATTGGATTAGTAAGTTCATCTTGTAGTAGATTATGAATACTATAAAATAATATAGATACATAAATCAAAATTACCCATCTACGTGCATCAGTATCAGCCAATGTATCTAGCTGGCACCTATAAACCCATGCCACTTTCATCGACATGTGGTGAACATTAAATGCAACGTTCTATCTACACAATAATTTATTTATATTAGATTTTTAGTGGAATAAAAACAGTACTGCATTTTAAATAATGGAATCAATAATTTTAGACCTATATCCCCAAGGTACGTCCAGCCGAAATGGAACATCAGGATCCTGATACACTGATGGCATCTCAAGAAACCGTATCCACAGTGGACTGATAGTCGTCATCCTCTCCCATGCCCAAATCTGCTAATTCAAATAAAATTAGCAATGATATCTCTAATAAGAGCTATAATAGAATGTTGAAAATTAAAATTATATACTATATACCTACAATAATACAAGATAACCACCAATCTCAGTCTGATCATGATATGAACCATGGCACATAGCCTTATACAAATAAGCTAATACTACACTACCCCAACTAAGTCTACGTGCAAAATCTAAATCCTCTAATAGTGGTAAAAACATCAACTTCACCTTGTTAGATGAAGTATCGGGCAAAAGGGCACCTCCTAATAATTGAAGTATTTGACCCCTAATATACCGTCGCATCATCTCCTCTAGTACATCATCTTCAATATGAAAATGTCGATAGCGATCATCCAAACACTCCATCCTCAGTCGTGAATGATCGAAAAAATGGATATCTAGCTCAAATCCTAGTAGTTGACCATATATAGTCTACCACTCTAGAATGGTAAGCTGTGGATCAGATCCTATAACTGCATCACCATCAACTGAAAGTCTGGTGAGCACACTGACATCCTGTAATGTGATTGTTGCCTCACCAAATGGAAGATGGAATGTGTGTGTCTCTGGACGCCATCGCTCAAGTAATGCAGTAATCAGACCAACATCCATCTATATCCTTCCAATCTGATATACTCCATAAAATCCCAGATATCGCAAATAGTCCATAACTCTATCTAGGATGTCCTCCGTCATCCATAAATCTGCTCGATGTAAGTAGTGGTGTTTGGGCTCTTGCAATATGATAATGGTAAGCTGTGGATCAGATCCTATAACTGCATCACCATCAACTGAAAGTCTGGTGAGCACACTGACATCCTGTAATGTGATTGTTGCCTCACCAAATGGAAGATGGAATGTGTGTGTCTCTGGACGCCATCGCTCAAGTAATGCAGTAATCAGACCAACATCCATCTATATCCTTCCAATCTGATATACTCCATAAAATCCCAGATATCGCAAATAGTCCATAACTCTATCTAGGATGTCCTCCGTCATCCATAAATCTGCTCGATGTAAGTAGTGGTGTTTGGGCTCTTGCAATATGATAAGATAATAAGACCGCGTATATGTTTAAACAAGAATTTATTAAAATAAAAATAGAAATGGAATGCTTACAGTGCCATCTAATATAGCCTGTGATCGATGTGTCTCCTGCAACATAAGAACACTATGGTCTCGTGGACTCGGATGCCATAGATCGTAAGTCATAATATAATAAATGATATCTAAAACAATGACATACATCCCAGATTTATTAGTACATTGGAAATACTATATTAATTTAAATCACACATAAAACAGGTCTGCACATATATCTAACAATAGTTCAACTATCAGACTTTTATAGAATAATAAAATAACTCTGAAATACATAGAGCAGTTCAACTATCTGAAATACATATAAAGTTCAACTATAAAAAATACATAGTACGGTACACAAAACTTTGATGCCTTTAATTTTTTTCATTGCCTCAAGTTGATGTACCATGAAGTAACCTAGGACAGCGACGACGATCATGATCCTATTCCTTATAAATACCATAATGATTCTTGCTTCTTATTTGCCTATCATCCATTTCATTTCGCAACCTTGTTAACTTTGGCCTACCCTTCTGCTTAGATCTCAAACGATGATGATCGGGAATACATGTAAACATATATGTGGACATCCAATAGTCTCCATATGGTAATGGATAAAACTCTCCACTCCAAGCATTCATATATGCCGCAACTATATATGCGTCATCCACGAATCCACTAAAATGCACAGCAATTTCTTGGCAAATAGCCAATACATATGAACAGGAAAATCTATAGATGCTCCACTTTCCACGAGAATATTTTCTTTCATTTAAAGTTATGGTATAAAAATTTCCTCCACCTCTTAATTATGCGCTTGCTCTCCTCGTAAACACTTTGTATATCCCTCTTTGGATATTGAACGACATTACTCTATACTGATTAGCTTTAACTTGATCTTGTGCAATCTTAATTTCAATATGAGGAGTAAAAAAACTATTTAGATTATCCTCCATATATCTTAAGGCTTGGGCATGTCTCGTATTAAAGTATTTCACAAGATGGTAAAATATTATTTGAACACAAGCAGTGATTGGCACATTTTTAGCTCCTCATAAAATACTATTAAAAATCTCAGATAAATTTATAGTTAAGATACCATAGCGCATGCCAACATCATATGCTAATGTCCACTTTTTTTTTTCCAACTCAAATAGCCAACTCCAAGCCTCTGCATTCACTGTTCTGATCCTACCTATTATAAAATCAAATTTTCAAACTTAATGAGTGCTCCCTGCTTGCCATACTACTCTTTTAAGTTATGCATTTTTAAAGTGAGTGTTAAAATTGCTGCAGACATGTCTTAAATAGCATCGGTGATAAACACATGGCAGACTCCATCCAATAGACTCATCTGTAATGGTATTTAATATACCTGGATGTCTATCAAAAATTAGGCATATTTCATCTCTATTTATGTGACATATGTTCTGAGCCGAAGAAGAAACCAACTCCAACTAATAGTCGTCTCTTCATCCATAATTATATATGCTAAGGGATAAATCACATTCTCTACATCAACTCCTATAGCAATTAGCATCTTACCTTTAAACTTTCCATACAAGTATGTGCCATCAATACTGATCACAAGACGACAATGCCTAAAACACTGGATAGATCATTGGAAAGCCCAAAAAACATAATTTAAAATCTGCATATTGAAATTTTCTGTTGGTATAAAATCCCATGAAACAATAGTATCGGGATTTGTAATTTTGAGTGCAGCCATATAATTGGATAATTTTGCATAAAATGGCTCCCATTCTCCATAAATATTAACCAATGCCTTCTATTTTTCTAACTATGCTTTTCTGTATGACACTATGTGTTGAAACTGCTCATTAATGACTGCCACAATTGCTTCAACTTTAACACCTGGATCTTTCTCAACAATATGCCGGAGTAGTGTGCCAATCATCCTTCTACTAATATATTTGTGGTCTCGACTCAACCCCCTAAACAAGCAAGTATGTAAACTCTCATATCTGGTGATCTGAAAATATCCATGCTTTTTCAATATTACAGCACGAAGCCTCCATTTATGTTCTTGTTCATTATCCGATGATGCGCATCGTATGGACCATAACTTTGAATGTGACCGAACTACATTATATGTTCGATGCTTCCGAATATGATAAAGATCAATAGCTCTCTTTAGATCAGCTTTGTTCTGAAAAATCAAACATTTAGAAAATTCAGTCATCGTAGAGTCCTAAAACTGATGGTCATATTTCAATCTTCGACCAGCACTAACAGCACTACCATAATCTAAATTTAAGTCGCTAAAAAATTATGGGGGTTCATGCATCCTAGGTTCAAGTTCACCTATATTAATATCATGCTGATCATCCCAATCACCATCTTCATCTTCATCATTATTACTGTCTTCATCAAGCCATTTTTCTTTAGTCTTATTCTCATCTGACTCAAAACCTCGGTTATCAGAATTTATTCCAGTACTGACCCAATCATTATCCCCCATCTGAGTGTCATATCCCACACTTACTACTATTTTCATCATAGGAGAAATCACTAGAGGAGAAGTCATCGTAGGGGAAGTCACCATAAAAGAAGTCACCATAGGAGAAGTCACCATAAGATTTTAAATAATTGGACAACTAGGGCCAACAGTATTACAATATTCTGCAAACATGACCTCAACACCAACGGTTCGCACCATAGGACTTAAAAAAGGTGAGAAAGGTCCTAGAGTATTATCCTCTTGGGTTAAAAGCCCACTAAAATATCCAATTCTCAGTACCATCATTTGAGTAATATTTTCATTAAAGAGTTTATTTTCTTTTTTAATATATAATTCAATATATCGGCATTCTAAAAATTTTAGAGAAAATGTCAACATTTCTTGGACATCTTCATCATCTTTAATTGGAACTAAGATATATTTTCTCTGTATTAATAGTCCCGATAAATTAGGTGATCTCCATCTTAGTTTGATTTCATATTTTTTCCTATCTATAGGAATATTACTATATAAATGATCCAATAATTTTTGATGTAATAATGATGAAGACAATCTAACCATCCGGCTCGTAGGTTGACTGTACTGCACGCCATCTTCATCATTTTCTATTACGCCATCATAATATAATAGTAGACGAACCTGAGCACTAGCCATTTTCTCAGTCAATTCTATGACAATATCAAAATCAAAATATAAGATAGTAATAATTATTTTAATAAAATAATTTATATAATAAATGCATCATATCACTAACTAATAGGTAAAGTTAGGTTCTATCTCATTCAGAAATTGTATTAATTCTATAGATAATTATAGTAATCAACTGATACCCAATATGGATCGAGAAAAATTTTGACAGCATTTTTTCTTAGTTCTCCTCATATGGAAGGAGAACAAAAAAAAAATGCTATCCAAAATTTCTCTCGATCTATATTGCATATCATTTAATTACTATAATTACCTATAGAATTAATTACAATTTTCAAACTGTCCAAATTGGACAATCAATTGATCAATGTACATAATTCAGCCAGATTATGTACATTTAATCAAAAGATGGGTCTACGGTTCTATGCAATACAATATATTTAAAATCAAAAGGTGTATCTTAAGAATGTGCTGGGCACTATCCCTAACCGTGCCCAATCCAAAAATTATTTTCAGGCATTAGGTCAGACTTAAGCCCGATGACTTTAGAAAAAGTCAAGTCTGGATCCATATCCAAGAATGTAGCAAACATGAAATGGGCCGCGCACTATCCCTAACCAAATCCAATACAGATATTCTTTAAAATATATTTAAAATTAATTAATTAATTAATATAAATTAACATAAAAATATTTAAGATAAATTAATTAATTAATTTAAAAAAAGAGGGAGGGCCAATGGAGGGGAGGAGTGGGGGTGGTGGTGGTGGCTAAGGGTTAGTGCTGATGGTGGGGCAAAGAGGGTGGGGGGTGGTGGTGGCCGATAGTGATGGTGGGGTAAGGGCTGATGGTGGTGAGGGGGAGGGGTGGGGGGTATGGGGCGGCCGTCGGAAGGGAAGAGAGCTGCGGGCATTGGTGGAGGGGGCGAGGGAGGGTAGCACGGGGTGGGGCAGCCAAATGGAGGGGAGAGGAAGGAGGCACAGAGGGAGGGCATTGGATGAGAGAGAAAGGGGAGGAAAGAAGTATACCTAAGGCGACGGTGATGGCGCTGGAGAGTGGAGATCGATGGAGAGGAAGTTTTGATAGAGATGGAGTAAGTCGGAATTATAAGAAAGTTGAAAAAAAGAAAAGAAAAGAAAAATTATGGTATTTTAAAATTATTATTTCAAATGACATCATTTCAAATGGTATTTTTAAAATCATCATTTTAAATAATTTTTTTTGATTTCACATGGACGGCTGACTGAATGTATGGATGGGATCTAAAAAATACTATTTATAATAATATTTTTTTAGCTAAAAAATTATCAATTTCAATGATATTTTAGATTTTTACATTATTTTAGTAATTAAATTAAAATTTATATTAATTTGATAATTTTGTTTTTTTTATTTTTATATCAATACGGAAAGGAACTCTGGAATGGTGGCTGTCCAATATAAAAGCTCTCCTCAAACGCCTCGGTTACGGAGCCTCGCGGAAGTGATTACTCTTAACTCGGATCGCCTGTTCTGATGATGATCGATCCACTGCACAGCGAAAAAAAAAGAAAAAAATTGCCATGAGAGGGTGAGAGAGAGAGGAAGCGTTTAGTCAGGGCGGCGGCACCGCCTCAGGACCATCTCCCCATGATGGGATTTGTCATGGGCCCAAGCATTATGATAAATTTTTAATTTATATATTTTATCGTTCGGGTACAAACGATTTGTACCGACTTAATGCACACCACATAAACTATCATGAAATTTTATTTTCCAGCAATAATTTAGGTTATCAATTTGAAAGGCTTGTCCTTAATTTTAAAATTCTTAAGGATTCGATATATCAGATTACAGAATAATTTTAAAATTTTTAAGATTTTAATATATTAGATTATAGAATAATATAATAATTTATAAAAATTATTTATTTAAAAAATAATTATGAAGAAAAATTTTTTTATTATATTTAATTGATAAAAAAATTATTATAAAAAATAATATTAAAAAAAATTATTATATTTGGTTGAACATGATTCTAGATAAAAATATAATAAAATTTATAAATAAATTTTTTAATATAAAATAATATTTTAATATTAAAATAGTATTATCATTTTCAATTAATTTTTATATGATGATTATAATCACATAATTTTTTTCATAATATTTTTTTCATCTTAATTTTTTATAAAAAATTTTATTAAATAAAATTTAAAAAAATTAAAATAAAATCAATAATTATATATGTAGTTTTATTGAAGATATTTTTATTAAATATGAATTATTATCATTTAAAAATTTATTAAATATTATTTTTTTATGATATTTATTTTATCATCTTTAAATAAGTATGAAATTCATTAAATTCTTTTATTATTATTTTATTTTTTATATTAAATATAATAATTTAATATAAAAATTATTTTTTTATATCAGATTTTCAGCCAAACGGTTTCTAAAAAGTAGGCAAGATAGAACGTCCAATCCAACCGATACATATGCTTGCACATTGGCGTTATTCTTACATATAAATTTATTTTGATAATATATATTGATTAGCTCCAAGATAACGCTAGAGATGGTTGGAAGTTAGTGATTGGCTAAGCGGATTGTGGGAGTCCACGTGACACCACCTTATACGCTGCCATGTACCATAATCATGCGTCGGATCAATGAATTGAATTTTGGTACACCGGTTGAAGGTTCGGATTGCATCTTTCGGATGAAAATCCTATCCCCTCTCTCTCTCTCTTTCTTTCTTTCTTTCTTTTTATTTTTTTAATAACGTCAATCATTAGGTTGCATTTGAAGTATCTTAAAAATTGTGCAAGTCCAACGGTCCACGTCGTCGCGATGAAGTGAAGAAAGACCGGTCATCCTTTCACGTGAAGCATGCAACCCGAACCCGACGGGTAACAGTCTTCTTATCATATTTTTACTGAGTTGCCGCGTTCGCATCCACCCAACGTTCAGCTTTAATTTTAAAAATTTTTTTATTATTATTTTAATATTTAATTCTAAAAATATCTCCATCATAAATTTATTTTCAAAACTAAGTGCCATATTGAAATCACTTCTTCAACGGATGATTTTAAGATCAATTTAGCCCACAGATTGCCAACATGATGAGCTGACCAAAAAAAACCATCAATTGAAGTGGCGACTTCAAAGTCGCCTATCCAACAGACAAGTTCAGATAGACTTTCCTATCCGATCGACGACTTTGAAGTCGTCAATTCAACTAATGATTGCAAAGATGCTAATTCAATTAACGATTTCATGACTTTAAATCCCCCATGTCGGCCCCTCCCATCTTGCATCCAAGAAGGTTCTACTATAAAAAAATCCATTTTCCACCTCTAGCTTTCTTTAAAACCCATAGATCCTCTTTTTCTCCACTAAATATTCAAAAAATCTTGATAATTATCGTTCTCATCCCTTTTATCTTTAAAATCATCTCGAAAATCCTGATAATCTCTCCATCCTTTTGGTATTTTAGGCATCTAGAGAACTCTTTCTCTCCCTCGTCTGTGTAGTCCAGCTTGAATCAGTTTCATGGCTTCAAGAAAAAATGAGAATATTTTGAAAAGAAAAAGAGCTCGAGTAGAAAAAAGAAAAATTGAAGTCTTGGGATAGGTATGAAGGAGATTTATTCGTAAATTTTTAGTCAAGTAAAAAATTTTAATTGAATTTTTCTCAACGAAAAGCTGTAGGGGGAAGAATAGTTAAGTTCTTTTAGTGATTTTCGAATTGAGTTTCTTTTAGAACGAATGGATTGGCTTTCTATGATTACATTAAGTAAACCAACATATCCTACGTTAGTTGAATATTTTTATAGTAATTTTAGCTTTGATAAGTCAGCTTGTTCTATTTTATCTTTTATGAAAGGCAAGATGATAGAGTTTGATTATGATGTCCTTGGTCGAATTCGAGGTATTCCATCAGATGGTGATAGATATTTTAATATAACTTGTTGGAATCATAATAGATTAGGTTATCATAGTTGTTTTAGAACTATTTTTGAGGATGATGGTTTAGGATAAACAAGTAAACCTAGTGCATATTTATTACCACTAGAAAATAGATTAATTCATTATATATTAACGTTTAATTTTCTGCCTAGAGGAGGTCATAGAGATAATGTATCACATATGGATATTTATCTCCTCACAAATATTCTTTCGGATGATAGAGTTAATCTGTCATATATAATAATAAGCTATATAATTGAATGCCTTGAAAAACCCAAAACCTGTTTGTCCTATGGAGCTGTTTTGACTGCATCTTCGAGGCTTTTGATGTTCCTATCACCGATGATGATGAAATTGTTGAGGTCAGACCCATAGATACCTATGACAAGTCATCTCTAAGGCGTATGTGCTATATTTTTTAAGATGATGGTTAGAAGCATATATCTATTTGTGAAGAAGAAGGTCAGCCTTCCGATATAGCAGACCAAGTCACCATATGTAGTTTGATCAACAATCTTCTGATGTTCATGTATTGTCTGCTCGATTCGATGCATTAGAGATTGATGTCAAAGAGGGATTTAGACATATAGACGAGGGGTTCGCACAGTTTGATCAATTCGTACAGCATTTCTATCGTCAATTTTCTCCATCTCCATAGGATCCTGCAGCAGATGATTAACCTCTAGGTTCTTATTGTACTGTTTGAGGCCTTAGATGATGATAAATTATATACTTTTTTTTTTTAATATGTAATATTGTTTGTTTGTAATGAATTATGTATTGTTGTTTATGTTATCCTAAACTTTATTCCAAGCATTTTACGGATGGGTCGGTCGTCTAGATCGGTCAATTAAATTTTTGGCTAATTGACAATGGGTTTAATTTATAGATCAATCAATCGTTCAGGGTTTTGAATTTGATCGAACAGGTAGATTGGTCAATTAGGGTTAAGGCCGATCGATCATTGATTTAATTTACAAATCGATCGATCGTTCAGGGTTTTGAACTTGATCGATCGGGTAGATTGGTCAATTAGGATTTTTGGCTGATCGACCATGGCTTTAATTTACAGATCGATTGATCGTTCAGAATTTCAAACTTGATCGATCGAGTAGATTGGTCAATTAGAATTTTTGGCTGATCGACCATGGGTTTAATTTACAGATTGATCAATCATTCAGGATTTCAAATTTGATCGAACAGGTAGATTGGTCAATTAGGGTTAAGGTCAATCGACCATGGGTTTAATTTACAGATCGATCGATCGTTCAGGGTTTTGAACTTGAACGATCGGATAGATTGGTCAATTAGGATTTTTGGTTGATTGACCATGGGTTTAATTTATAGATCAATCGATAGTTCAGGGTTTCAAACTTGACTGATCGGGTAGATTGGTTAATTAGGGTTTTTGGCTAATCGACCATGGGTTTAATTTATAGATCGATCGATCATTCAGGGTTTTGAATTTGATCGAACAGGTAGATTGGTCAATTAGGGTTAAGGCCGGTCGACCATGGGTTTAATTTACAGATCAATCGATTGTTCAGGGTTTCAAAGTTGATCGATCAGGTAGATTGGCCAATTAGAGTTAAGGCCGATCGACTTATAGTTTGCTCGATCGACCATAATTTTAGATCGGTCAACCGCATGGTGGTCGACCAATATATTAGTCGATCGATCAAAAAAAATCGAGCATTTTGCGATCAATCGCTCGATCGACTATTGGGCTCGAGAAAGTGCCAGAGAGGTCGACCAACCCAAAGGATGGTCGATTGTGGCCGATCAACCAATATTTCAACTAATCGACCATAGAAAACTAAAGCAAAAGGTGCATTATATCGATCGATCGACCTATTGGATCGATTGATCGACGGTCGACTAGTGGGCTCGGGAAAGTGCCAGAGCAGTCGACCAACCCAAAGGATGGTCGATTGTGGCCGATCGACCTATATTTCAACTGATCGACCATAGAAAACTGAAGCAAAAGGTGCATTATATCGATCGATCGGCCTGTTAGACCGATCGACCGCAGCCGATCGATCGTGAATCTTCGCTAATTCGAGTGGTCAACCAAAATTGCACTAAAAGTGCCAAACCAGTCGACCATGGTTTTGCTAGTCGACTGATCCAGGTGGATTGGGGCCAAGACGTGGAATTTGATGTGCCGGACTGACCAGGATTTCGGTCCTAACCTCCTAAGCTCCAACCAGCTCAAACCAGCTATGCCAACTAGGGTTTTGCCCGATCGATCAGTCTAAGTTAACTGGAGCCCAGAGGTGGAATTCGATGTGTCGAACTGACCAAGATTTTGCCCGATCGATCGGTCCAGGTTCACCAGGGCTGAGAGGTGGAATTCAATGTGCCAGACTGACCAGGATTTTGATCCTAACCTCCTAAGCTCCAACCGGCTCCAACCAGCTATGCCAACCAAGATTTTGTCCAATTGATCAGTCCAGGTTGACTGGGTCCCAGAGGTGGAATTCGATGTGCCAGACTGACCAGGGTTTTGCCCGATCGACCGATCCAGATTCACCAGGGCCCAGAGGTGGAATTTGATGTGCCGAACTGACCTAGATTTTGGTCCTAACCTTCTAACCTCCAATCGGCTCCAACCAGCTATGCCGACCAAGGTTTTGCTCGATCGACTGGTCCAGGTTGATTGGGGCACAGAGGTGGAATTCGATGTGCCAGACTGACCACGGTTTTGCCCGATCGATCGATCCAAGTTCACCGAACTGACCTGGATTTCAATCGTAACCTCTCAGAAACATCCTGCTTCTCCAGCTTAGCTCCAATCTGCCAAACTACTTAAAATTTAGAAATCATCCATCATAACACAAACGATAAATAAATAGTTTCATTGATACAACTAATAATCTGGGTTTTAGAAACATGCTCTATTTAACAAATTGAGTCCACTTGCATATTATAAAACAAAAAAAGATCTCTCAAATGGGTATAATAAAATCTATCAAAAAAAAATTAAGTTCTACAAGACGGTCGTTACTTTCTCTTGGGCGGTTGCCGACGACATGGGACAGGTTGTGCTTCACTCAGACCGCCATGCTCCTTCATACCACAATCGAAATCTGTGACAATATCATTTACAACATCATCACCTATAATGCCCGCTGTATGACTGGAAGCTCCCTGATGGGTAACTCTAAAATGCACTAGCAGCTCATCAACGGACTGAAACCATGTCATGTCGCCATGCATGTAAGCATCGGATGACATATAAGGACTGAATAAAAAGAACTCTGGCATCTGAAACTCCTTGCACGTGGTATAGGGTCGACTAGCACTATAGTGCGGATCAGGCGGCACTCCCGATGATGATGGATACTAATAAGATGATGGTGTGGATCTTGCAAATATCCTGTACAACTGGAGATACGCTCGTGCTTATCAACTGCATGGAGTATCGTCGTGCAAATATCCTATACAACTGGTCCAATGGTGGACAAAGACTCTGGGCTATAAAGATGATGAATCTACGACAAAATGTCACTCTAAAAAAAACGATCAAAAAATTAAGAAAAATAATAAAATAATATAATAAATTGATTATTACTTACTAGATAATCAAATATTGCACCAGATTAGCAAATGAAATGATGAGTGATGCAATGGTACCACTCCATATAATCGTCATAGTAGTGCATGGGATGATCGATTGTTGGTCCGTCCATAATATGATCTCATCAATGCTCCCATATCGCAACAAAATCATGATGAGTACTACTCCAATCCTGATCCGGACGACCTCTAAGATCGATATGGTGCAGTCTGAAATCCATGTCACATGAAAGTGGAATAACTTGATGAATTCCAAACTGTCGCATCACTCTATCGAAATGGTACCACTCTACAATATGAAAACATAGGAGTGGCACCCGACAATGCCATATATCCTATCCTACGAAGCAATAATCTGGTAGATGTGTAAGGACATTCGAAGTATATGGCTGCCATATAATATTTTTTAAAAAAATATTCTATATATTAGTATTGCAAGCCAATTTGAATCAAATATGATCGAAAAATATATAACACATATCACTTAGAAGTTTACCTACCCAGGTCGAAGTTGATCAAGATGATATCTATATATCTACAGCACATGAGTGGAAACCTTCGTTACTGAAAAAACATCTCTCTACCTGCACAATTGAGCATCAACAATTTATGTTTTAATCAATAAAGCATATATAGGTAAATAAAACGTATTCAACATTATGTACATAACTCATGGCTAGCGGTCCAGTCGGTAAGATGCCTCTGTCTGCCAAATCCATAATAAGATCTACAGGAGATCAATCTAATCTACAGGATGCAATATAAGAAAACCTATCCCATGCCCACACCTATAGCAAAATCAAGGGTCCCGCAATCTAGTGTGTATCTATCCTACATGCTCTACAAAGCTCTCTATACAACCAAGTTAGACCGGCACTATCCCAATTGTAGTGACCCGTGGTCTCAAAATTGGTAAGTAATGATAAAAACATAAGATGAATTAAGTTATTAGATTTATCTAAAAATAGGCAGCCTCCTAATACCTATAAAATATATGCCCTAGCATAAAGTTGTATGGCAACATCATCTACAATATCTGACAGTCTATCGAATTGCTCAACTAATCATACAATGCTCAATCGGGAACCCTTTAGTCTATCAGGGGATGGAAAAACTCCTAGAAGATCAAAACAAACATGTTGCCAATCGTAACATGTACTACCTATCATTAGAAGATCATCGACTGGTATATCCAACTGGATGCTAATGTCCTCCAAGGTGATAGTACACTCACCATGCGGTAGATGAAACATATGTGTCTTCATACACCACCGCTCTACGAATGTGGTGATCAAGTGTTAGTCTAACGTTATAAAATCGATATGGAAGATACCATAAAATCTGGCCTACTGTAAATATGATACTATACGTAAATCCAATGGAGTCATCCGAGACCTAATCAGATCCCGACATCGATATTGTAAAAAAGTGGACTCCTATAATATCTGATAAAAAATGGTATGTAAGTTATAGATGCATTTTAAAAATTTTGTACAGCAGCTAATATTAAAATTATAAAAAAAAATTGCTCAGCTAATGCAAAAAAATATACCTGACCATCTCAGATGGCTGAAGAGCAATGAGTAGCCTGTGAATGGAGGACAGATGGATCTAACGAACCTAGCTCCATAAATACTATATGCTGCAGCCATATATAATTATTTAGTAAAATGAGTATAAATTACAAAGATTAGAGCACACATTAAAGATTAATATCAAATACCATTTGCTTCAACCATCAGTAAAGATTAATAAGATTAGAGAACACAGATTAATATCAAATAATAGAGATTACAAAGTAAAGGGTATGTTCATGATAATGTACAAGAAATATTACAAACAACATAAGATTCATCATATAATGTTGCCTCTATTCGCTCATGTATATGCTCTATTTGTTGGACATAAATATTTATCATGTCCTTCTTGGCCATAAATCCGACACCTAGGCCTATTGCCAACTTCTATCCAATCAATTTCATTCCTAAGTCGCGAGGATCATGGTCTTCCACTCTACCGTAATCGAAGGAACTATGGAACTATTAGCATATCATTTGTTTGTTGCGACCAATAATCAGCATGCGGGATTGGATAAAATTTATGGCTATAACTATAATGGTATTCATCCATACTGTAACAACCATCAGCATATCGTCAAAAATCAATTGATACATGAGCACAAGCAACCATCAAGTGGGAGCATGGTAAATGATAGCATTGCCATTTCTGATATGTACACGTACGCTCTGATAACCTTACAATCTGTGCATTTCATTTAAATCTATATATATATATATATTAACAAGCTATTAGAAAAAGTCTTATATTAAGAACTCACTTGGGTATTGTTGCCTCTGTTCATGTAATATCCACGGAATGCTATTTGCACTTGAAACATCCCACTTGATCTATCGAATTTTGTTATATTATGGGATGTGGCTTTAGATTGGTTGGCAATCACTCGAGTTGTAGCAAAAGAAGTAAATCTTTCATCTCTACGTAATGCATCCTCTGCTTGGGCACGTCTCCCATCAAAATACGATACAAGCTAAAAGAAAGTGAGTTGTACCAATGAAGTTACTGATAGAAAATGAGCATTTTTTAGCATATGATTAAAACATTCAGATAAATTTATAGTCATCATACCAAATCTTTGGCCATCATCATGTGCAAGACACCATTTTTCTACTGAAATTTCAGACAACCATTGGAAGGCTTCTAAGTTTATTTTTTTAATTTTCTTCATATATTTGTCGAACTTTTTGGGTTGTGTTTGAATACCTGTTCTCTTCAACAAATCTCTTAGTTTTATATCCCTGAATCTAGTATTGAAATTGCTAGCTACATGGCGTAGATAGTATACATGATGTGCATTGGGTAGCTGCCAACCAAAATGTTCATTTTGTATGACAGATAATATACCTGCATGCCGATCTGAAATTAGACATATATCCTGACGTGGTCCAATAAGAGATCTTAGGCAAGCTAAAAACTAGCCCTAAGTATCTGTCGACTCTTCATCTACTATTGCAAATGAAAGTGAAAAAATCTGATTATTTCCATCGACAGTAGTTGTAATCATCAACTTTTCTCGATACTTTCCATATAAAAATGTAGCATCAATACTGATTACAGGTCTATAGTACTTGAAGCCTACAATCGATTGTGCAAATGCCCAAAAAACACGATTGAATGTAGCAAATGATGGATGACCACTAGAATCGCTAATGAACTTCACCCAAGATCCAGGATTAAATTGCTCTACAGCGCACAGCCACTTGGGCAATAGGTCATATGACTTATCCCAATCTCCATATATTATTGCCATTGCTTTCTGCTTCACCTCCCATAGCTTTCTATAACCGACCGTGTAATTGAATCTATTCTTTATGACTGCACTAATATCTTTGACAAAAATTGTGGGTACTTTTATAAGATTACGTATTTCATTAGCGATGAAATTCGAACTAGGTCTAGAATGATCTTATGAAAGTATGGCCGAAATACATGTATATGGACCAGCATATCTTGTAATTTCAAAAAAACCAGCCTGCTTAATGGCTCGGAGCTTCTAATTATATCCCAACTCCGTATTCTTACATTTAACAACCCAAAGATTCGGATTTGAGTCAACAACATTGAATTCACGATGTGTGTCTACTGAATACTGTCTTATAATAGTTTGTAGTTCTATCCTATCTGCAAAACGGAGCTCTTTATGAAACTTATCATCTCTTTCCCAGATACTACAATGTGCTAGCAATCTAGAAGATGTTGATGCATTGACAGCCATCCAATCAATGCTTCTAAATGTAACTGAGGAAACTTTAAACACCGAATAATTTGGATGCTCCACATTAGGTGAGAAATGTACATCATGGGATGTACCTGCTTGTTGAGCATCATCATCCATACCTTCTTCACTATATATATCTTCCTCAAGAAGTTGATTGTCAATATGAATAGCATCTTCGGCTACCATGTATAGTGAGGCTTGTTTGACAATAGGTTTTGGCACATCACTATCCATTACCAAATGAATCTCTATATCTCTTGAACCAGTATTTAGCAAAATACTGGCCATATAGGGACTAGAAGCTCCAACCTGTTCACTCATATGTGTTATCAATCTAATATCTCAATCGGCTACTTCATCGTACTCCGAATCAAAAAAAGTTTTGGTACCCTTAATAGATTGCACATTAATGTATAACTCCGCACCGGATAAATAAGAATGTGAACTTACAGTTGAAAATGTTATCTCCATATCTTCATCATCAGCAATTGAAATAGATTCATATTTCAGAATTACCGACTACACAACAGTAGGATATCTATATATTACTATTATTCTATTTGTACTTCTATCTATACGAAAAATTCTATTTAACTTATCCTCCAATAGATTGACTTTTTATGGTCGGCTAGTATACTCTATTTCATACAGTCCTTTGACCATAGAACCATTGATATAGCACAATATTGTTACTATTTCTATCATTTCTACTACCTATAAAATAAATTAATCAGATTAGGATAGATCAAATTATTCAACTTGATCAAATACATGCTACAAATTAATTTAACCTAGCATTAAATTGACACTAATCAAATCAATCTAATTCACATAAATTAATTCAAAATAAGCTAATTAGTATAACCTAATTTACTTAAATACATAAATTAAATTTAAATTATATTTATATTTATTAAATTAATAAAAAATAAATAAAATTAAAATAAAATTATTACAATATAACAGAAACATGACATAGATTTAAAATATAGCTTATATTATTCAAATTTATCAAATATATGATATAAATTAATTTAACTTAACACTAAATTGACATGACTTAATCAAATGATAAAGTTCATGTAAATTAATTCAAAGTAAAATATTTAGTATAATCTAATTTACTATAAATTAATTTAAATTTAATTTAAATTTAATTATAATTATTTAAATTATAATAAATTACAACATAATTAATACAAGATTATAGAAATTAAAGCAGTTATAATTTACATAATGTAACTAATATATTTAATCTAATTATTATAAATAAAATAAAATAATATATTATAAATTAATCATAATAATATAAAAATATTTAAACATTAGTATATAAAAAAAATATCTAATTTACCTGACTGAAGACCTTGGTACAAAAATTGCAGATCCGGACTGAGGGGGGTGCTGGGGTGGGGGCGGGATCGGGGTGGGGCTGGAGATCGGGTCGAGTGGGGAATTATCGGTCGGGACGTAGGGGATATGAGGGATCGAGGGTGGGGCAGGGAATCCAAAAAACAAAACAAAAAAAGTAAACCAAAATAGAGTCGGATGGAGGAACCGGGGGTGGGGTGGGGTGGGGGGACGGGGGGGGGCCGGACAGGGGTAGGGAACAAAAAAAAACCAAAAAAATAAAAAACAAGATCAAATGGGGCGGACAAGGGGGCAGGGGACCAAACGGGGTGGATTGGGGGGCCCGAGGGGATCAGGCGTGGGACTGAAGATCAAGCCGAATGGAGATGCAGCGGTCGGATAGCAGGGGACAAACGGATGGCCGGGTGGAGAAGGATGTCGGATGGCGGGGAACAAAGATATTGACGGAGAGGATGTGGGAGGTGATGCAACTGAAATCGTCTGTTGAACGAATGATTTTACTGAAAGTCGCCCCTTCAATAGGTAATTTCATGTAGTACACGTGGCGCACATAGTTGTACATGTAGAGGGTACCTAGTTTGAAATCGTCCATTAAAGAGGCGATTTCAACGTGACCCCTAGTTTTGAAAATAAATTTGAGATGTGAGCATTTTTATAATTAAATATTAAAATAATAATTTAAAAAAAATTTATTTGTGATATATAATTTAATAATTTTTTATTTTTTATGTTTTTATTTATTATTATTAAATTATTTTTTTAGCTTCGCCATCATGCAGCGAGCTTGGGGGTGCAAGGAGGATCAGGTTGTATCTTTTCTCTGAAAGAAGGATTTGCATGAATCCTCCGTAGGATAACAAAGCGCACAAATCTCAAAGCTCATCCATCCGTCTGATCCCAATGGATGATCCAGCGGTTTACCGCGCGAAGAATGGTGAATCCTTCTTTCGCCCGAAAGATACGTCCCTGACCCTGGGACAGCTTGTGGATGCATGATTCACCATTAGAGATTTGCTGCCTTCTGTGATAAATCAGACAGCCAAGACCTCAACTAAGTCACAGCAGCACATGATCATCACCCTGAGTTTCACACGTGTCAGTGACAGGCCCACGCTTATTATACAATTGGTACTGCACCGGATCCGCAAGCCCCAACGGTGCCGCTGAAAGCTCCACCCTGTACCACATCCGAGAAAGATCCCGTATCCTCCTTTCCGCCATTCCCAAAATCCCCCAAAAACCCTCCCTCATTGTGGTCGTGTAGACTGTAGTCGCTTAAAATTTGGATGAAAAAGAAAAAGGAAATCTTTGGTAGTACTCAATCCGGAGGTACGCGATATCCAAAAATCTGATCGTTTGGTCTGATCTGATTCCAGCGCGATTTATAATTTTTTTATGTAGTTTATCAAGATTTATTTGCTGAAACTTGGTTTTGTGCTATGATTCAGCTGAGAGAGATTTTTGTGCTCTTCTTCTTCTTCTTTTGATTATTCCTAATCGATCTTTGATAAAATCAGCAAAAACTGATGCCTCGAGAGTTTGTAAGGCATAATCTTTAGAATTTGGATTCATTTGCCATTTTGTGCAAATTTTGAACTTAAATTTGCTTCTGTTATTTCCACTGTGGTATTCATGAGTTCGCTTTTGTGTATCTTAAATTTAATTTCTCATCTCATATTTTAGTAAGTATAGAAAAAGTGAGGTGCTTTTGGCTTTCTTTCTTTGCAATTCATTATATGATGTCAATTACTAATCGTCTTCCTGATTGACTTGTTAGCATTATGTGTCAGATTGCTTTTGGGTATTGGAGTTGGCATTGTGTGGTTCTAATCATGAATTGTGCAGCCAAGTTTCAATTTTGATGAGAGTTTGCTGGTTGAGACTGGTGCATGTTTAGTTATCTCTGGTGCCCAAAAATTATATTATATGGGTTATGCTATGAGTAAGCTAGAATTGGATCCCAATTTGCGTGACAATCGACAGACTAGTGGTGGAGCTCATGTAAGGCAAAGGCATGACGAAGATATTGACATTGATAATGAGATTTTTTATCTCATTCGTCTCAGATCAGAACCCAGTGAAAGCACTCGTAAGTCTACACAAGGCCGGCGGAAGATGCCAATTTCGACAGTTAGAATGTTGTCAGGAAGGGAGGCCAATGGCTCTGGAAGGGGGAGGTTCTCTTTATCCGATTGCTCTTATGTTCTTGGTAGGTATTTGCCTGTCAGTGGTCCAAGGTCTGTGGACAGGATGGATACTCGAGCATATGTTTCACAGTTTTCTGCTGATGGCTCACTTTTTGTTGCTGGATTTCAGGTAGGTTTTTTTTCTTGAGCAGGCTAATAGCCTAATATCGCAGGACCATTTTTATTTGGTGGATTAGCTACCAATTACTTTTCTATCTTTATGTTTTTTCTTTTGAATATTTGTTAGGGAAGCCACATCAGAATATATGATGTTGATAATGGATGGAAAGTACGAAAGGACATTCTTGCGAAAAACCTGCGGTGGACAATTACGGACACCTCTCTTTCTCCCAATCAGCGCCATCTTGTAGGTCAACAAAAACTTAATAATTATCTCTTTGCTATACATTCCTTTGTTGCAAGGTTCGCTATCTCGATATCAGGTCCTATACCGGTGCCAACCTGCTATTGTGCCGGTATGAGACTGGTTCAGTGTACCAAGTGTTAGGACACCTCCTGTACCAATTTAGTATGTACTGCATATTTGTACTGAATCGGTATGGTATGGTATGGTATAGTATGCTATAGTACTGCCTGATTTGGTATAATACGGCAAACCTTGCTTTGTTATTTGTTTTCAAGCATGCTCATTCAGAGCCTTTTACTATGGTTAAAATAAATTGTCACCCCTTATTCCTTGACCAAATAAGCTCTTCTATGCATTATATTTAAGAACAAAAGCCATTTGTTTCACTCAATGCTTCTTCGTGTACTTGGTATATGCTGAAAGATGGAAAAGTGGTCCTTATATTGAAACCTTTACATGGGATCTAATTGGCTAAATTTGGACCCTAGCATGTGCTAGAGTCTGCACATCAAGTTGTGCAATGAGTAGGCATGCCAAACAACATCCCTTGGATTTCAACCTTGATACTTATTTAACTATTAGACCTAATCACAAGGGGAACATAAAAACAAAGGAGAAGAAGAAGAACTATGATTAAAATAATGTAGAAATTACAGAAAGAGTGTAGGATTTTAATGAGATCAACTGATGGAAAGGCATATATACTCCTTCATGATAATGAACTAGAAGCTTCATTGTTTGTAGTCCAAAGAGGAAAAACCCTCTCTTACAACTTACAAGACTCTTTTGTAGACAAAGCCTGTAGCATTGGTTTGCACCAATTCCATACCTGCAATTAGTTGGCAACCTGGTTGGCCTCTGCATAGTATGGGAGATTATAAAACTGGTCAGTTGAGAAGAGATTTAAAGAATGTGCTCTAGGAGGGGGCCATATAGGTTTCCATTCTAAGATGTTTGTTGTGGATCTGACTAATGACAGTTGTGGATGACTTTCTAAGCAACTGGCTTTGTGTTTAAGGATGATGGAGGCATGCAGGATATTGTCCCAATTAGCCATCAGCCAGACAGGTGGAAATGCTGATATGCTAGATGCTGAGCTCAATTCGTAATGCCCTTGCCCCTAGTTGTTTGTATTGAAGTCAATGCAGGCTAAGTTTGAGGCATGAAAATGTCAATTAAAGCTGATTTTAGGATGTTGAGGGTTGAGAGCTACCATTTAGAAGCAAGGGGACCTTGGCATGGTGGGAAATTTGCTCTATATGCCCATAGGACAATTGGGTGGAACTTCATCGAGGATCTGAAGAAATTTGTTTTCGAATAGATATTCCTTGGGGATTATGGTGTCTAGGAGGGTTTGCTGCTGTAGCAAGACATCGGGATTCTTGATCTCCCATATCTTCAACCAATGTAGCAAAGAAAGGCCTTACTTGCCCCTGAAAATAAGGTAATCTTGAAGCAGATGTTGAATAGAATTTCACAGGCAGCTAACAGAGGTGTGGATGTCTGTATTGCCCATGCCGTAGGTCAGTGAAGACATGGTCCATTCGGTGACTCAAGGGCAAAGGTTACAGTTTTTTGTTGACAACAGCCTGTGGGTTCAAGGATATTGTTTTCTGGGTGCCCTATTCCATCATAAGTTTAAAGTTTTACCTGGTGAGGTATCTTGATTGTCCTGATCAAAGTGGTGCTGATAGATAATGAGCATGTCTCTTTTGCAAGCATTTATGCAATTAGGCACCAGTGAGGCCTTTAATGGATAGATGGTTGGAAACACAACAACTCAATCAAACCTATTTAGATGGATGGAAATTGGAATGTGAAGGCTTTAGTCAACAATTTTCTGGGGTAATAGAATGTGGAATTTATTAGCATACATATCAATCTTCCTATTTATTTGTCCTAATTTAGGTTGCTTTGAGTTAGGAGTTACATTTAGGAAGAGCCCAAACACATTAGAGGTTGGCTATCTCATTTTTTCTGTTTACTTCTCTAGTTCCTGTAGGAAAAGTATATGTAGTGCTTTGGAGGCCAAAGATACATGCAATCAGATCAAAGACACCAGCTATAGTCTTGATTCCCATGAAGATATTGGATATATCTTCTTTTCCACTTTTGTTTTGTTTTTTCTTTTTTCTGCTCAAAATACTATTGATCAAGTTTTTAGATCTTGTGTAACCAAAAAAAGGTTTTTAGATCTTGTGGAATGGTGGCATCCCAATTTCTCCATAGAATGGGATCCCTCACAGTCTTGCCTCATCTTGGTGGTTGTGCCGGTCGAGCATCCTGGTAGGTAACTTCCATCTCCCTCCCTTTTCTTTCATTTCTTTCTTTCTTTCTTTATTTGTTTGTTCCATTTTCTTCTTTCTTTCTTGTCTTCCTTTTTCCTTCCTTTCTTTTTCTTCTTCTTTATTTTTCCTTCTTTTTGTTTTTTTCTTCTTTCCTCACGTGGATGGATTTTAGAGTCTTGCTCCTGTCCTAGTTCCCATTTTCTCACAAAAATGAATGACATGGCCAGGATAGTCCTGTCCTGCCAGAATTTAAAACCTGCTATTGATAATGGTGATCTTGTACACATCTCGAGCCCAACACCATGGCTTTTATAAACTATGCATAATTCAGAATTACAACTTGATGCTAGAAACAACAAAATGATCAAGGCAAAGTTTAGTCAAAAGCATGATTAATTTAAGGAGGTTCTTTTGTTGACTTTTCAAGCCACAATTGTTCAAACCCCTGAGTAACTTTGGAAGGATCAATGTTAACCAGCTTCAGTAGTGATCACTATGTTAAATAAACACCTTGTTAAGAAGGAAACTAAGACAATTTCACATGTGCAGGTATGTGATCCAATGCAAAGTTGGTGATTGTTTTGGAAAGATATCATAGCTAAAGGGAGTGAATCTCATGATGGTTCTCCCACAAAAAAAAGGGTTGATCGAAAACCCAGTGATTCTAGCTTTACTCCCGAGTATGAGGAGATGGATGATGAACTTGCTTAGGTTTAAGAAACTTCTAGGACTTTGTTGGTGGGTTTGTAAGTGGGGATCATTATAAGATTTATCATGAAGAAAATGCCCATTATCCTTTTGCTATAACTGTGACCATTGTAGCCACAAAACTGTCAAAGGAGAGTTTTTCCATGATAAAGATGGTCGATGCCTCAAGAGCAAGTCCATTTTGAAGGTGGAAGGAATGATAAATCTTCTATTTTCATATGTTAATTTAAGTAGCTTTAGGTTGGGAAGCTCCAAATTCATGTGGGATTGGCTACCTCATGTTTCTTGTTTCAATCTTTCTAATTCTTATAAGACAAGTAATTACAAAGCATTTAAATGTGTAGTGCTCTAGAAGCCACAGGTACAAGTAACCACTATAATGAAGCTGCCCTAAATTCTCTTGGAGGTCTCGATCCCTTGAAGATATTGAATATCCCTTCTTTTCCACTTTTGTTTTTTATTTTCCCGCTTTCCTGCTTAAAATACTTTTGATACAGAATGAGGGTCGTGTCAGTTAGAGACCCACAGATCAGGATGGAGGCCAAAAGTGTTGTATTCAAGGGTGTTCCTTACAAGTGACATGGATGAGATAGAAGGGTTGAGTAACACCAAATTAGATGGTCATTGCCTATGCACCATTGAAACTAGACTTTTATCAGAATATATCCATTGCAAATGGCTTTTCAGATCACCGAACATCAGAGAATGATACTTTTGTGATTTTTGGTTCCCATTAAATTCATATTTATGTGTCAAAATGGAAACCCAGAGTCCACTAGGGTGAGAACTACCTTAGCCACTGCTTTGGCAATAAAAAGAAAAAGAGAAAAAAAAAATCCCATTTCTAATGCTGCATCATGGTCACCCCAAGCCCCTTGCACTCCTTATGAAATAAACAACCTTCCAGGAAGAAGGTGAAGTTCTCTCTTCTTGGAGGAGAGAAATCATCTTCTGTGCTGGTCAAGACTGTCGATCACCTTGAGTAGGATGCAACAATTTTGCATTATAAGAAATTGGGGTAGCGGATAGAACTGAATAAGTAATGATAAGGCGACCCACTATGTAGAGGGTCTACAATCTCTACAATCCACCTTTTTGCCATTATCCTCAAATATAAAGTTCAAGTTGCTAACCTCAAGTCTGCCTGCTGCCTGATAAGGGTATCCTGAGCCTGAGGTATGCCAAATACCTTGTTTGATTTGGATGCCCGATTTAAGAGACATGTTAGGATGCAGTAAAATTATTTTCTGAGGAATATACCTGTAAGTGATGGGTACTTATGTTGTTTCTTCCTGGATATTCTCTCTTATAGAGCTTAATCCTTCCAAGTTCATTTTGGATAGCCACTGAATCTACACAACTTTTTATTTTCTTGATGCTGCATTACATTTTGATGCTGCAATAATTTTGTTTTTGCATATTCAATCTTGCAGGTTTATGCCAGTCTGTCACCTGTTGTCAACATTGTTAATGTGGGAACTTCTACAAAAGAATCGTATGCCAATGTTACTGTATGTTCCATACTGCATAAATGCTTCTATAATTTTAGAGGTGTATCAGAATTTATTCACAAGATGAAAATTTATTAATTAATATGTAAACATTTCTCTGACTGTAACGGTTGATTATTTCTCTTAAAGATCTTCCTGAAGCACATGGTTACCTCTGATTTTCTTCATTAGCTGAACCTGATGCTACTGCTGTTTATTAGATTTTTGTTTGGATTAAACTTGAATAGATCTGCTTACAAGTCCTTACTGTAAGTATATTGATTTTGTTTATTATTTTAATTCAATCCTTAAAGTAGTCCAATGTATCCTTCATAAAGAGAAGGTGATAAAAAGGAGATTGCAAAGTTTTGGGACATAGATTACAAAGAACAGTTGAGAGACAACAGGCAAATTCCCACTCATGCACAACCATCCCGTCATTCAGATCTCTAACAACACATGCGAACCTATTTCATCCATGTGAACACACTTATCCAAGTACAAGATGCAATAGAAATCTTGACCAAAGACTAATAACAGGCTTATCAAGTGTCCCATCGACCTTCAAAAGTTGAATGTCACCACCATGAATCAACAAAATGAGGAGTCAAAACTGGAAAGGAGAAAGAAGCACCAATCCAAATGCCATGAATCTTTAAATAACATATAGAGGGGAGATTGGCTAAAAATATAGTATAGGATATCAGAGAAATGGGCATTAAAAAACTCATATTATTGAAAAAAGTTAATTATTGGCTGTTGGATTTTGGGAGTAGACATCAGAAAATGGAACGGAGACATGCAAACCCAAATTGACCTGGTCTAAACTATAGAAAAATCATGCAAATCCTAATGTAATATATTCAACTGGTCAAAGAGATGAAGAGTGATGTTGCAAAAGAAGCAAAAAAAGGGACAACTAAGGTGACAAATGAGAGAAGAATAATAAGGCAGTATGTTAGCATGTGTATGTAAAAGATGCAGTTTGATGTAGAATTTTGGTAGAATAAGGAAAATAAAAAAAATTGTGGTTTGGGGCACCTAAAACTGAAAAAGGAAGGTTTTGTTTCTCTCAAAAAGTATAATTTATCATAGTCAAAACTTCATTCCTTGAAACCTCATCCAAAAATTTAACCAAGCACTGTAAGTTTTGCCAAAAGCCAAAGAGCTTTTCAATAGCTAGAGACACTCAGGTTGTTGAATCCTACTGATGCTATAGTAGTGGTTAATTGTTATATAGGCACGAAGTTTTATTGTTAGAAGATGCTTTGCTAGTCTCTGCTAATGTTGTTCTGAAGCTCTCACATGAAGATCCTGAATAATGGTCTAGTCTTTGGAACCACGGTAATGTAAAAAATCAAATGTTGATAATGCAAGCATATTTTGTTAGGTCATAAGACAACATTTGTTTGTGTCTGTAAGTTATGGCCATCAAATAGTGAGAATATCAAAGGAAGAAACAAAACCAGCATGAAGATTGCAGAAGATGCTACAACTGATGTATCATGCATCACATCAAACCCATGATTCTATACTATGTCAGAGCACAATTAGGTGGATGGCCGAGAGTAAGACACTAATTATGTCAAACGCAAGATATTTGAGGTAGCAAAGAGCTTAAAGAAGCCAAAGGATGAGCGACAAATAGGTAGGCACAACCAAACCCGAGAAAAGTGGAGAAATAGCATGCAACTACAGGAGGAAAACCTCTTAGGGCCAAAAGGAAAGGAAAAAAGAACACAATGAGAATAAAATAGGGGATGGGCTGATTGTGCTTCCATGATCGAAAAATGCCGTAATGGGAGAATTAATTCAAAGTGGATTTCTCCTATATTAAGTTTAAGCAAAAGATGAAGGTAGATATGAGAAAACTAAAGCCTAAATTACTGGAAAATGAAAAAGATAGATGGGAAATGGTCTTATGGTAATAAGGAATGTATGATGGATTCTGAAGGAAGCAGCATCAAAGCATTTATCTCTCAAAGCAAGGTGGAGAGCTGGCAAAGAGATACTCCACTAAAACACTGTGGTAGGTGCTGGACCTTCTGGAGACGCAACAGATTGTCCAGATGAACCTTTAGCATATTGCAGTAACTTCAGAAGCTACAGAGTGACCAAATGATGAGACCACCATTACCATCATAGATTAGTACGGGCAAATGTTGGTGATTTCAGCTATATTTGAAAATCAGAAACCATATCCTTGAGGAAGATCAAAAATCATGTTCTGGGGTTAGATCCAGAGCTAACAGATTTTCTCAGCAAACCAGAAAACAAGTAACCACTTTCTTGCAACAATTCTAATTTCTGACAGATGTTATAGGTGAGGCTGCTGCTGCAATGATAGACATCCAGATAGTAAAATCAAGAACATTATTGACATTGGATCTCCTGGTAGCTCTTCAAAGTTGTCATGCTACCAGGTAAATTAATTAAGTATTGTGGAGTTGCAGCAGTGCAACTCCTTGTACTTGAGGCAAAAGTCAATATTAGAGTTAAAGAACCCATTGTCTCTATCTTGTTAAGATATTCTGCGTATTTACATTATTAATATACAAAAAGACTGTACAGTTTTTCTGATTAGCTATGATGGTGCACAAGTCATCACATTCAGTAATATTTATCCTTCTCATAATTTTGTTTCTAATATTTGGTTACTTTGAGTGTTAGTTCTTACCATAGTTCCTTAGGAAAAGGTATGATCCTACTAAAAGAAAATATCCTACTCTGCATGCTTTTCTCAAAGTGCAATTGTTTTTTCCCCATCACGCATGAAACCAGGCTGAACAATATAAATATACTCATGTAGGACATTCATGATGGTTTGGACTTCAGTTTGCATGATGATGTGGACTACTCCTTCAATATTTTTTCTGTAAAATTTTCATCTGATGGTCGAGAGCTTGTTGCTGGCAGCAGTGATTGCTCAATATATGTTTACGACCTTGAAGCAAATAAACTGACATCACGTATTCCAGCTCATTCGGTATGGTGATTTTGTTGCTTTTTCTGCCCAAATTTATGTGGTTATATGTATATATCACTCTTTTGATTAAATCAAATTTATGTAGTGCTCCTTTTTTGGTAAACTATATGGTGCTCCTTTCATTGGATTCTTTATGTTAGATAATGAAAGGTATTACTTTGTTTTAACATTTCAATAATTTTATACCAAGATAAAATTTTGATGCATATGGTGCCAATTTCCAAACTTATACTGTTGCTTTGAATGCTACCCACTTAAGTCCTCTTGTTTCTCACTTTCTGTTTTCATGTGAGAATGCTACTCTGCTTGGTAAGAAGAGTGACAAATTACATTTTATGTGGCTGCATGTTTATGTCACTCTTTTAATTAAATCAAACTTCAATGGTGCTCCTTTCATTGGATCTTTTTGTAAGGGGATAGATCGACGATAATAACTTGTTTTAACAATTTAAATGTTTATTAATAAAATAAAATTTTGATGTAAATGATACCAAATTTGAAACATATAGTGTAACTTCAAATGCTATCCATTCAAGTCCAGTTGATTTTTTGTCTCTTTTTTTACATAGCATACTACTCTTCTTGGTAAGAAGAGGTACGGATTTGTTTTTCCTGTTCTGCTGGATCAGATGTTCTTTAATGCTTACTTTGGTATGCTTGTATTTGGCACATCATCATCATTATATGATTATAGATTTTCTTTTAAAGTTTCGATGTGGGTTATTGCTATCGTAGGCAGTCACAAATAAAACCTAACTCACTACTATATAGATAGGATGAGTTGAGATCGTATCCTCAGGGATCGTATTAATTGCATTTAAATTATAAATTAAAAGTGATTAAGATTAATTGAAAATTGATTAATTAAAAGACTATTTAAATTAATTAAAAAAAGCAAATTAAATAGCAAATTAATTAAAAGAGGAGTTGTAAGTATGGAAGGTAGATTCTCAGGATCTCAATTGATCTTTTATCTGACAGCTGGTATTTTTTTTAATATGTTGTAATTGATATCTAATCAATAAAGATATAATCTATCTTAGAGAGCATGACCTGTACCCTTAGATCATAACTCGTTCCTTAAAGTTATAGGCTAGTCTAAATTGAATTAGATAGAATAAAAAGAATTAATCTAAATATAATTTATCTCAAGAGTGCGAACCATATCCATATATCAGGGCTCGTCCTAAGGGTCATAAACTATTCTAGATCAATTGCAAGAAAATAAACACATAAAGATTTTATAAATAAAAAGAATCTTTATAGCAAATTAAAAAGAAAAACAAAAAGTGGGAAAATAGAAAATACCGTTAAAATAAGATCACAATGATCTCCTAAGAACAAGATAATTAGCCGGCCATCGGGAAGCTTTTCACTGAAATTTTCATCTTTGGAGATCCTGGACAGCAGCTGGTTGTGGAAGGAAGAAAGAAGAAAAAAAGAGAGAAGAAAGAAAGAGAGAGAGAAAGGATGTTGTTGTTTGGGAGGAGGGGAGAGGAGAGAGAAAAAAATCAAAGGCTATGGAGGGGCTTGAGAGGCCGCTGCTTCCGTTTGTTGCATTAGAAGGGCTTTAAATAGAAGAGAGGGTGAAAGAGTTTGGGAGAAAGTGTGATTAGGATTCCTGCCTGCGATTGGATTATTGCGCCTGCTCGGATTGACCTGTCGTAGCGTCGGTCCGCAAAGACCCAGTTGTGAACCCATCATGCTGCACGCAGCACCCACAAAAGATCTTCTCATGGACCTGCTATCTCACCAAGCCGCGCCCACAAAGGTGTTATTCACGAGCCCGTTATTAGCCATGCTTGCCTGGTGCCGTGTAAAATAGTCGGACCGCACCCAGCGAACACCCATCTCACAGACCCAGTAAGATAAACCATGGACCCGCTAAAACAAACCTCATGGACCCGCAAAAAACTCTCCAGTGCCTCTTTTATTGAAAAATTATAAAAAGAAACTACTATTTCTTTATAATGACATACGCATCCTCTAAGGGTTCCTTGCATGGTATCTTCATTTTCAATAATATAGTATACATCCTTCTTTTAATTTAATTCCATTTTGAATCCGATTTGCTCCAAATTTTCTTCGTTGAGATTCATAAATCGAGTCCTTTTCATCGGTGATCCTCTTTGCTGCAAAAGATAAATAAAAGTATCAATTTTTAAGAATAAAGATAAATTAATTTATAAATTAATATTTTTATAAATATATTTGATGTACTCATCACATCCTCCAACTTGAACTTTGCTCGTCCTCGAGGAAAGTAGATCAATTAGCAATGTATACCGACTTAGTCTTGAAGTAATAGTCAAATCAGACACTTCTAAAGGCAACTGATATCCGGTTAGACCATTAAAGAGGTACCTTATCGGATTACTAATTTGACCCAATTAGTGGTTAAGTGTTAGCCATTAAAATTTTTAGAGATCTTCTTTCACCGACTCCTTTATTCTTTAAATCCTCTAACTTAATGTGAAAAGGACTTATTGTCTTCTTACAATTTAGTCCTCTTATTATCCACTTTTTTGTTCTTTTCTTTCTTTTTTTCAGATTCTTGCATCCCCATCTTTTGACATGAACCATAATGCTTACTTAAGCGAAGGGGCCCGATTACTCAGTGAGACAATGCTAAACCTCTTTTTAATTTACATTGTCCACCTTTTTATGCAAACCACAATGCTTAGGCAAAGGGGCTCGATTACTCAATGGAAGATCAATGTTTTTTTAAAATTTTTTTTATAGATTTTAAGAAAGATTTTTGCATATTTTGACCTTTCCACCCAACTTTCATGAAGTAGATTTTTTATTGAGATCGATAAGAAGAGGATTCTAGAATCACTCTTAAAATTTGGTTTGGTTTAAATCCTATCATTTATTGGATTTTCTTAATAATTTATTCCTCAGTATCTCTAAAATTATCTAGACCATTAATCATTCATTAATTAGGATGTCTAATTAACTTTTAATCAAAATAAAGTTTGGGTATATAAAGCTAATTATTTTAAGTTATACTTGAGGACTCACAAGTTTTGAAGTTATTCTCCTCCCCAACTTAATTTTCATTGTCCTCAATAGAAAAAGAGACAAATATTTATCAAAGAGGGATACAACATGATTTGTTGTTGGTAGATTCTTCATTATACTACATCAGGTTTATACATGATGTTTTGATGATGTGCTCCCCCCAACTTGGGCTAATCGTCTTTATTAGTTTTCTACAAAAATAAAAGCTAAAAATTTGAAAGAAAGAAAGAAAACGATTGATTGCCTCCCAACAAGCGCTAAGTTTAAGATCTTCAGCCAGACCACTAATCCTACCTATCATGTGTCAAAAATTAGATTGACAAATTCCAATTGTTTTGGATTGCCAATCGCAGGAAGATGGCCTGCGATCCCAATATTTATTGTTGGGGATAAACTCCGCTTCCGCCGAAGTCCAGCATGATGCTTAGCCCAATGCAACTGATAATCACGGAAGAGCTTCAGCGGCCAAACTTTAGCCAAACTTCTTCAGCCGGCCGAACTCCTCAGCGGTTGAGCCTTAGCCGAACTCCTTCAGCCAGTTGAACTTCCCCAGCGGCCGAATTTCAGTCGGACTCCTATGGAAGCTGAACTCCTTCAGTCGGACTTCTACGGGAGTCGAACTTCTTACGAATTTCTCCTTCAGTCGGACTCCTCCAGGAGCCGAACTCCTTCCGGATCTCTCCTTCAGTCGGACTTCTATGGGAGCCGAACTTCTTACGGATTTCTCTTTCAGTCGGACTCCTCCAGGAGCTGAACTCCTTCCGAACTCCTGTCGGATTTGTACAGGAGCCAAACTTCTTACGGATTTCTCCTTCAGTCGGACTCCTCCAAGAGCCAAACTCCTTCCGGATTTCTTCTTCAGTCAAGCTCCTCCAGGAGCCGAACTCCTTACGGATTTCTCCTTCAGTCGGACTCCTCCAGGAGTCGAACTCCTTCCGAATTTCTTCTTCAGTCAAACTCCTCAAGGAGCAGAACTCCTTACGGATTTCTCCTTCAGTCAAGCTCCTTCAGGAGCCGAACTCCTTCCAGACTTCTCCTTCGGCAGAACTCCTCCAGGAGTCGAACTCCTTTTGGACTTCTCCTTCAGTCGGATTCCTCCAGCGGATTATTTTCAGAGTTCGGCTAGCATTCCTTCTGGATGATCCCCTTTAACCGTATTCCCTTTAGGAGTTTGAACTCCTCTGAAATTGATGTATGTCAAAGCTCTTCACCAAACAACGCATGCTTCTTCCGAACTTCGACTATTAAATCTTAACGAACGGCTACTTCATGACAACGGACACTACTCTCCATAAAAAACTTCACGTGGCTCCAAACGGTCCACTACCGAATAGCCACATCACAACAACGGACACTACCCTCCGTAATAAACTTCACGTGGTCTCGAATGGTCCACTATCGGACAGTTACAACAAGCTCCATCTATAAAAAGGGATCCTCATATACGTTTTCTCTAAGCTCTCTTCTTCTTTCCAAAATTCTATTGAATTCTTGCCTGAGCACTCCATTTCTATTAGTCAGAAGAGCTGATTTGATCGTCGGAGGATCCTGTCGGAGCCACCACCATCGACTCCAGACGGAACTTTGTTTTGCAGGTTACCGACGACGACCTCGTCTTCCTCAACTCCAGCTCGATTCGGCGTCAACCAAATTCTGCACCAACAAAATTGGCGCTAGAGGAAGGGCCTCTGTCTCTGAGGTACCCTTATTTTTAAAGGAGTGCTCAGTTGACCCTATCGACCTTCTTCTCTAGGATTCATCTCCATCCTCTCCCTCAATCCCGAGAAATGCCTCAAAAGAAGGCGACTGCTCGGAGATCTACCGCTTCTGCCTCTAGATCTGAGCTAGATCCATCCATTCCTGCTCCATCGTCGGCATTTTGACCTCCACCTCCATCTGTGGCTATGGTAGATTCGGAGTATTTAACCTGTTGATGCAGCGGATTCAGGGCCTCACCGAGATGGTGCAGACCATGCGGTAGCCTCCGACGGTGACTCCACCAGGAAGCCCGCCGTTAGGATGTCGAGAACTGGTCCTAAGGAAGAGTACTTGGGCTAGCGTATTCATCGTCCCTGGGAAGAAAAAATAGAGTAGAGGATCCGTGCTCGAATCATGGTTCTCCTCTGAAGACCTTTCCCATTTGTAGTCGAAAGCCCTCCAAGATTTGCGATCAAGATGACGTCCTCGATCACAGACTGTGGAAAATGGACCGACAGATTGAGGAACTCCGCCATGTCATCCCGGCTCGTTATGACGACGTCTGCACCGATCCTCCTTTCTCTCCCTTAATTATGTAAGAGTCCGTTCTGCCGAACTTCAAGCTCCCTCAATTTGAAAACTACGATGGAACCTCTGATCCGGTCGATCATTTGGAGGTCTTCCGAACCATGATGCTATTCCATGGCGCACCAGACGCCATATTATGCCGAGCTTTTCCATCTATCTTGAAGGAAGCAGCAAAAAATTGTTACTCAGCATTGAAGCCAGGTACGATCTTCTCTTTTGATCAAATGAGCCATCAGTTCGTGGCCCACTTCGTCAGCAGTCGACGTCCGCGTCGAGGTTCGGATTTTCTGATGAATGTCAAGCAGAAGATGGGAGAATCCATCCAGACTTATGTTATCCGATTTAATGCTGCTGCGTTGGAGGTCAAGAACCTGGACCAGTCTGTTGCAATTGCCGTACTCAAGGATGGCCTTCAGAAGAATGATTTGCTGTTCTCCCTGGAAAAGTATCCTAGGGATTTTGCCGATCTGCTTGCTCGGGCCGAGGGATATGTCTGTGCGGAAGAAGCCTTCAAATTGAAGAATGAAGAAGCCGCAGGAGAGCGGTGGGCGGATGAGTCTAACAGATCCGTCGCCAATGAAGGGCCGAGTGAAGTTCGACCGCGCTCACGGACTTTCCTCGACTTTCCTCGAGCGCAAGCGAGTTCGAACCCCTCGAGCTCGTCATCAAGGAAGCCCCGACAGAAGGGCGCGAAGTTCTCCCTCCGGAAGGTTCCATTACGTCCTCTTAATGCTCCTAAAACTCAAGTTCTAATGAAAATTAAGAGTCAGCTATCAAGATCAAAAGAATTACGGTCTCCTCCAAACAAGCGCAATCGAAGTAAATACTGCCTCTACCATCGTGATCACGACCACGACACTGAGGAATACATTCAGCTCCGAGACGAAATCGAGGAGCTCATCAGGAGGGGCCGGTTGGGTCAATTCCTCTGACGCCAGTCTGAAGCAGGAGAAGATCGGCCAAGGACGCTGCCGTAGCTAGAACCACCGATGAGGAACAAGGAGATTGGCTGCCTCCCGACATCATCAACGCTATCTCTAGGGGGCTTAGTGCTTCGGCGAGCCACCATCTCTCATCCTCAGAGCTAAGAGAAGCTTGCTCCAAATTGAGAAGATCAGCATGAAATAGAGGTCGTTCGGTTCGAAACTTATCGCCTGAAGGAACTCAGAGGAACAACGCTCCTACAACCCTGAAACAGAGAATTTGGAAATGTGTTGCGAATAATTTTCCTTCAATAAAATTCTTTCTTTTCAATATTATTGTTTCTTGGTGCAAAAACTATGTGGTGACAGGGAAGAAGCAATCGATAGTGGCCGTGTTAGGAACATGAGGAGAACCTCGTCCTAGTATGAGCAGATCGAAGTCCTTCAACCTCAGTTAGAGATAAGATCTCTTCCGAGCGACCGAGTCAACCTCGGCTAGAGATAAGATCTCCTCCAAACTTTAACCTCCGCTGGAGATAAGATCTCCCTCGAGCTTCAACCTCGACTAGAGATAAGATCTCTCCCGAGCGTCCGAGTCAACCTCGGTTAGAGATAAGATCTTCCCCGAGCGTCCGAGTCAACCTCGGCTGAAGATAAGATCTCCTCCGAGCTTTAACCTCGGCTGCTAGAAATAAGATCTCCCCCGAGCGTCTGAGTCAACCTCGGCTAGAGATAAGATCTCTTCCGAGCATTCAAGTCAACCTCAGCTGGAGATAAGATCTTCCCCGAGCTTCAACCTCGGCTGTTGAAGATAAGATCTCCCTTGAGTACCGAGTCAATCTTGGCTAGAGATAAGATCTCTTTCGAGCGACCGAGTCAACCTCGGCTGGAAATAAAATCTTTCCCAAGCTTCAACCTCGGCTGTTGGAGATAAGATCTCCTCCGAGCATCCGAGTTAACCTTGGTTAGAGATAAGATCTCTCTCGAGCGTTCGAGTCAACCTCGACTAGAGATAAGATCTCTCCGAGCGATCAAATCAACCTCGATTGGAGATAAGAATCTCCCCCGAGCTTCAACCTCGGCTAGAGATAAGATCTCTCCTGAGCATCTGAGTCAATCTCGGCTAGAGATAAAGATCTCTTCCGAGCGAATGAGTCAACCTCGGCTGGAGATAAGATCTCTTTCGAGCTTCAACCTCGGCTACTGGAGATAAGATCTCCCCTGAGCATTCGAGTCGACCTCGATTGGAGATAAGATCTCCTACGAGCTTCAACCTCGGCTGCTGGAGATGATCTCCCCCAAGCGTCCGAGTCAACCTCGGCTAGAGATAAAATCTCTTCTGAGCGTCCGAGTCAATCTCGGTTAGAGATAAGATCTTCTCCGAGCTTCAAGCTTGGCTGCTGGAGATAAGATCTCTCTCGAGCATCCGAGTCAACCTCGGCTAGAGATAAGATCTCTCCCGAGCGTCCGAGTCAACCTCGACTAAAGATAAGATCTCTTTCGAGCAACCAAGTCAACCTCGGCTGGAGATAAGATCTCGCCCGAGCTTTAACCTCGGCAGGAGATAAGATCTCCCCCAAGCTTCAACCTCGGCTGCTGGAGATAAGATCTCCCCCGAGCACCCGAGTCAACTTTGGCTAGAGATAAGATCTCTCTCCGAGCATCCGAGTCAACCTCGGCTAGAGATAAGATCTCTCCCGAGCGTCTGAGTCAACCTCGGTTGGAGATAAGATCTCCTCCGAGCTTTAACCTCGGCAAGAGATAAGATTTGTCTCCGAGCTTCAACCTTGGTAGGAGATAAGATCTCTTCCGAGCGTCCGAGTCAACCTCGGTTGGAGATAAGATCTCTCTTGAGCGATCGAGTCAACTTCGGCTGGAGATGAGATCTCTCCCGAGCTTCAACCTCGGCTGCTGGAGATAAGATCTTCCCTGAGCGTCCAAGTCAACCTCGGCTGAAGATAAGATTTCCCCCGAGCTTCAATCTCGGCTGCTGGAGATAGGATCTCCCACGAGCCTCAACTTCAACTTCAACCTCGGCTGAAGACAAGATCTTTCTTGAGCTTCAACTTCAATGGGTATAGAGCTCGGAAAAGAACTTCGGCACTCGCCTTTTGGTACTCCCTTCAAATTCTGAACTCGGGAGTGGGGGGGACTACTGTTAGGGATAAACCCCACTCCCACCGAAGTCCAGCATGATGCTTAGCCCAATGCAACCGGTAATCACGGAAGAGCTTCAGCGGCCAAACCTTAGCCGAACTCCTCAGCGGTTGAGCCTTAGCCGAACTCCTTCAACCGGTCGAACTCTCTCAGTGGTCGAATTTTAGTCGGACTCGTATGGGAGCCGAACTCCTTCAGTCGGACTTCTACGGGAGCCGAACTCCTTAAGGATTTCTCCTTCAGTCGGACTCCTTCAGGAGCCAAACTCCTTCCGGATCTCTCCTTCAGTCGGACTTCTATGGGAGCTGAACTTCTTACGGATTTCTCCTTCAATCGGACTCCTCTAGGAGCTGAACTCTTTCCGAACTCCTCATTTTGTCGGATTTCTACAGGAGCCGAACTCACGGATTTCTTCTTCAGTCGGACTCCTTCAGGAGTCGAACTCCTTTCGAATTTCTCCTTCAGTCAAGCTCCTCCAGGAGCTGAACTTCTTACGGATTTCTCCTTCAGTCGGATTTCTACGGGAGTCGAACTCCTTACGAATTTTTCCTCCTTACGGATTTTTCCTTCAATCGGACTCCTCCAGGAGCCGAACTCCTTCCAAATTTCTCCTTCAATCGGACTCCTCCAGGAGCCAAACTCCTTCCAAATTTCTCCTTCAATCAAGCTCCTCCAGGAGCCGAACTCCTTCCGGACTTTTCCTTCGGCAGAACTCCTTCCGGACTTCTCCTTCAGTCGGATTTCTCCAGCGGATTACTTTCAGAGTTCAGCTAGCATTCCTCCTGGATGATCCCCTCTAACTGTATTTTTTTAGGAGTCTGAACTCCTTTGGAATTGATGTATGTTAAAGCTCTTCATCAAACAACGCCTGCTTCTTTCGAACTTCAACTATTAAATCTTAACGAACGGCCACTTCATGACAACGGACACCATCCTCCATAACAAACTCTACGTGGTCCCAAACGGCCTATTATCGAATAGCCACATCACAACAACGGACACCACTCTCTGTAACAAACTCCACGTGGCCCCGAACGGCTCACTATCGGACAGTTACGATAAGCTCCGTCTATAAAAAGGGATCCTCATATATGTTTTCTCTAAGCTCTCTTCTTCTTCCCAAAATTCTGCTGAATTCTTGCCTGAGCACTCCATTTCTGTTGGCCAGAAGAGCTGACTTGATCGTCGAAGGGTCCTATCGGAGCCACCACCACTGACTCCGAATGGGACTTTGTTTTGCAGGTCACCAGCGACGACCTCATCTTCCTCAACTCCAGCTCGATCCGGCGTTAACCAGATTCTGCACTAACTTTTATAAATTTCAGTATTTTCTCGTCAATTTTCAAAAAAATAACTCACAACCCCATTCTTAATCAGTTTTATATTCCTAATTTTAAGAAGATAATTTATGAACCCATTTATAAACCTTTTTTTGTTGAGAATTTCTTTTATTTGTTCTTCTAATATGCTCAAGAATTGAGTTGTTAGGATAAGGGTTGAGTCCAATGTGATAGGTATCGGAAGGGTGTCATTTGATTCTAAACATGCATACTCGGGTGAATTCAGTTCTAGAAGAGGTGGTGTTTCTAGAGAGAAAGCTATTGGAGCAGGTACTAATTCATATTTCTCAGCCCATAGGGAAGTGGTGCTAAAATTGGATGGCTCTAATAATGTGTTTTCATTTTCAGTATATCCATCTACATTAAAATTATCCACTCCAAAAGGATCCAAACGTGTATGCACTGGATCTTGAAAAATATTTCTAAGGATAGCTTCCTTAATTACATCTTTAGGTACATCCATCTCAAAATAGTTTTCAATTTGTATACTGGGCTGTTCTACAAGGATTTCATTAACATTGGAGCTCTCAGCCATATTTTGTTCCTTTGAGTCACTTATGGGCTGACCAGGTAATTCTTCCTCCCAACTATGAAATGCAGCAGTTAGCTGACTAGAGTTTCTAGTTTGGCTATTGATTGAGTGTGGGAGTGAAGGATTTGGGTGTTCATCTTGAGCTCCTTTAATTCTTGTAATATTTTTTCCTTAAATGTCGCACTACAGGCACTTGAAGAGGGTTGCTGAACATTTTGATATACCGTATAAGTTTCCTCCGGATAACTAGGTTTATAATCAGTTGTTGGTTGTGGTGTCTCATAAAAATTTGGATGGTTTTCCCAACCCGATCAGTACACCACGGCATATCGATTTTCTTTTTTTTTCGACTCAATTTTTATTCTAATTTTTTTTATAATTTTTAAGTTAATTTAGGGTGATATAATAATTCTAAGCTAAAATAATGCATTAAATGTATTTAATATACAAGTTTCCAAGATATAAAAAAATAATTTACTAACCTCAAGATATCTATACTGATCTAAAATCTTGTCGAGTATTTGTGATGCTCGTGGATATTCGGATCATTCTCATATTCTGGAGAAATATTAGTCCATCCCTCTATCCAACCAGCACGATAGTCCTGAATATTCATCGCATAAGGTAACCTCTTTGGATTGTAAGACATCTCAGATCTCTCGCTCAAACTTTGGCTTTGAGAGGTGTCCTTAGAATGATGGTATGGTTGTGAAGGGACCCATCCAAATATGCTAGCAGCAAAATTCAATCCATAAGAAGCTCCAGGCTACATAGGATAGTAGCCACTGGAAGATGATGTCTCGGATACATCATATCTATATCCATATGGATCATAAGCTGTCTGTGGGTGGTAGGATCCAGAATATGAGGATGATCCAGATACATCCATGGATCCTACGTCACGTGCCAAATCATCTGCAGCTACATCGTATGCTGGACGATCTCTAGAAGGCCGTCGTCTATATGAAATAGTATCCTCACAGCCTCTATCAGCTCGTGCACCGTGGTCCCTATCTTGTGTGGCATGTGTAAATTGAAACTTACCGATGAATCAAATACCGTCCTGTGGCTGTCTCATGAACAATAGTTTCTTGTCCTTCAGTCCCTCTCTGGTCATCAGATCCGTCAATACTATCATCACTCATCCTGATCTTCGAATCTGAGCCAGCTGACTCCTGCACTCTTGAGGATGCTGCAATTATCTTTCCTTTTGCTTTATTCTTTTTCTTCCTTTACTGCATCTGAGAGGATATATCTCTTTCTGCTTGAGATGGTTGGCTTCGTCTCAAAAACTTTCGCTCAAACATTTGGGAGAATATCTCGGACATAGAGTTATGTGATGAATGACGGTTCAAATCATTCTCTACATCTGACCATCTCCTCCATACGGTATTAATCATCCATACTTGCCTGAATGGCAGCCTCCATCTATGCCTCCTCATCTAAAGCGGAGGCCTACTCTGACTCTCTGGAGTAATAAGGTGGTTCTGCAGCTCGACGGTCCACCTCTGCTTTTTTCTGCTTGGCCTTCTTCTTCGTTGATTTAAAATTAGCAAGATGTTTTTTCATCAGCTGTCGAACCTCCTGCGGGCATTTTCGATATATGGCCACATTGGGGTAACCATCAGCCAAATGCTGCTTCAACCTAGTCACTCATTCCTTGAACTCTGTGTTGCACCATTTGCATCTCCAATGGTACCGAGCTGAGACATCTTGCCATGCTCCCAACCAATATCACGCTCTGTATCTTTTTCTTACTCATTTCTACAAATTTAATAAAACATATCATTTTAATAATTATCTAAAAAAATTAAATTTTTTCATCGAAAGGTCTTATATTTTTTTTATTATTTAAGTAATTAAAAAATATTAAAAAATTAAAAATTTTAAATAGTTTATTTAAGCTTATATCGAAGTAGAAATATGTTATAGACTCTACATATATTCTTCTAAGCTAATTAACATACATTAAATATTATTTATTTTTTATTTTATTCAAAATTAAGCCTAGGTTACTATGCATATGATACATCAAAAACTTCAAAATCGGACATAAAAATTATACTATATATAGCTTCAGTTGTCAAAAACAATATTATAAATTTATATTTTTTATTTTTTTAATTTTTTATTCTAAAAATATATATTTTTTAAAAATATATATAATTAATGAAAATGATTTTAGCATCATCGCATAGATCTTCCAAAGGTTTATAATATATAATGAAATCATACCAAAATCATAAATTTTGGCATGAATTTTTCTTATTTTTTTTACTTACCGTTTTTTGGATACAAACTCTAAAAAATAAAATATTTACTAACAGAATATTAGATTACCTTATTTTCAGTCGGAAACAGTCGTCTTCCCAAGGTCGTGATAATTTTTTCGAATTTTTCTTCTCTATTTTTTTTGGCTTCGTTCGCACTTTCGACGTTCTGAGAGTTCGAGATCACGCTCTTAGACTCTCAGATTCTGAGAGTTTGAGGCAAAAGAAAGGGGCAAGGGCCATTATTGACTAGCCCACCCCAACCCCCCACCCCCCTTGTCCCCTTGTCGATATGGCTTGGTTCAAAGCCGAACCAAGCCAAACCGTTCGGTACTGCCCGATTTTGGGCGGTTTGATCCTGAACTGTACCGAACCGAGCGGTTCGGCGCGGTTCGGTGTTTTTTCCGGGAAAAAATGCCGAATCGGACCGGTTCCTTGTCGGTCCAGCTTGGTTCGGACTGTACCGGGCGGTTCGGATCGGTACGGCATTCCATGTATCACACATGCAAAGATGAGGTAGGATAGTGTCTCATATTCAATAGACGATCAAGTTTTTGAGATAACTCATCTACCTTATTATGGATATCTGTAGATTTTCCAACCTCAGATTCCACCATTATTAGGTACATGCATGGGTGTATAGGGATCATAGGTATAAGAAGGGATAAAGTATTCTCTCAATTGGCGAAAGATTGCACCCATAATTCTAGGTTTGTTAGCTCTAACGATTCGTTCAATTTCAGAATTTAGGGTTTGAATTTCGAGTCGTGACAAATAATGCTCAAATAAATACCCTACAATTATACCTTAGAGTAAACACAGAAAGATTTTAATTTTTATTTTAGATAAGATAAAAAGAGATGAAAGAAATTCTAAAGATGAGAATCTAGAAATTCCTAAAATTAAGAATTAGATGCGAAGAGTTTAATTAGATTTCATATTTATGGGTTAGCAATCAAGTTATGCAATCAATCCTGGTTAAAGGTTATCCTAGATTTAGACAGCTTCTAACTACCAAGGTTCCCTTCAAGCCTTCCAAGTAAAGAATCAGCCACTTAACTGGTCAGGTAAATGTAAGGTTGGTGGGAGTCTCCCCACTGCTTGCCTTAGACATCAATTATTCTTGGCTAGGTAAGCTAACGGAATCAATTATAAATCACCTTCCTTCGAACCCAATCATCCTTGAACCACTTGCCTTAAACATCAGTTAAATTGACTAACCCTAATCCGGTCCAACTTTTAGGATTCCTTGTCCTAATGAGTTCGAGTATCCTTAGGGGCCAACGTTTAATTGATTTAAAAAATTAAAGGCTTGGGTTATGTAGATGTAAGGAAGTGATTTGTGGGCTAAGAAAGGATGATCAAATTTCTATTTTATCTTGTTTAATTGGGTTTAGTGTCCTTAAAGTGTCTTATAGTTATGCAATGCAAACAAAACAAGATGTCCAATCAAAAGTGAGAAGTTTTTACTTGTTACATTTTGTGGTTAGGTCTCTAATCTTCTAAACAGCTTATGCGATGTCAATATAATTTATTATTTAATTTTTTTAATTTTTTTTAATTTTTAATTTTTAATTTTTTTAATTTTTTTACTATTTTTAATTTTTTTATTAATTATTAATTTTTTTTATTATTTTATTGTTATTTTAATTTTTTATTATTTTAATTTTTATTTTTTTATAAAAATTAAGCAACTAAATCATGATCCTCGACAACGATGCTAAAATTTGATTGCTATCATAAGCGGTCAAAAATAAAACCTAACTCACTATTATATAGATAGGATAAGTTGAGATCGTATCCTCAGAAATTGTGTTAATTATATTTAAATTATAAATTAAAAATAATTAATATTAATTAAAAATTGATTAATTAAAGGATTATTTAAATTAATTAAGAAAGTAAATTAAATAGTAAATTAATTAAAAGAGGAGTTGCAAGTATTGAAGGTAGATTCTCAGGATCTCAATTAATCTTTTATCTGACAGCTGGTATTTTTTTTAATATGCTGTAATTGATATCTAATCAATAAACATATTACCTATCTTAGAGAGTATGGTCTGTACTGTTAGATCACAACCCATCTCTTAAAGTCATAGGCTAGTTTAAATTGAATTAGATAGAATAAAATAATTAATCTAAATATAATTTATCTCAAGAGCACAAACTATATCCGTAGATCACGATCCGTTCCAAGGGTCATAAACTATTCTAGATCAATTGCAAGAAAATAAATACATAAAGATTTTATAAATAGAAATGATTTTTATTGTAAATTAAAAAGAAATATAAAAAGTGAGAAAATAAAAAATACTGTCAAAATAAGATCACAATGATCTCCTAAGAACAAGATGATCAACTAGCCATCGGGAAGCTTCTCGCTGAAATTTTCATCCTTGGAGCTTTGAAGAAGATCTTGGACAGCAGCTGGTTGTGGAAGGAAGAAAGAAGAAAAAAAAGAGAGAAGAAAGAAAGAGAAAGAGAGAAAGGATGTTGCTGTTTGGGAGGAGGGAAGAGGAGAGAGAAAAATCAGAGGTTGCGGAGGGGCTTGAGAGGTCGCTGCTTCCGTTTGTGGCATTAGAAGGCCTTTAAATAGAAGAGAGGGTGAAAGAGTTTGGGAGAAAGTGTGATTAGGATTCCTGCCCGCGATTGGATTATTGCACCTACTCGGATTGACCTGCCGTAGCATCTGTCCATGAAGACCCAGCTGCAAACCCATCACGCGCAGCACCTGCAAAAGATCTTCTCATGGACCCACTATCCCACCAAGCTGCGCCCACAAAGGAGTTATTCACGAACCTATCATCAGCCACGCTCGCCTGATGCCGTGTAAAATAGTTGGACCGCACCCAGCAAACACTGATCTCACAGACCCGCTAAAAATTCACCAGCGCCTCTTTTATTGAAAAATTACGTTTCTTTATAATGACATATGCATCCTTTAAGGGTTTCTTGCATAGCATCTTCATTTTCTATAATACCGTATACATCCTTCTTTTAATTTAATTTCATTTTGAATCCGATTTGCTCCAAATTTTCTTCGTTGAGATCCATAAATCGAGACTTTTTAATCGGTGATCCTCTTTGCTGCAAAAGATAAATAAAAGTATCAATTCTTAAGAATAATGATAAATTAATTTATAAATTAATATTTTTATAAATATATTTAATGTACTCATCAGTGGGTTAACCGATGTTGTTTTAAAATTGACTAATGGGTTTTGTCTCTCCCTTTTCTAGAGCAAGGGAAGGGCTAAATATTTGCTTTACTGTGACATATTATGATATCTTCAAAATCCGAAACTTTATGGGGTACATGTGCTGTCTATGGATGATGACTGCCTTAAGAGATTTCATGGAGTTAAGATTGATTAAGTCCTGTGAAGATATGAAAGCAGTCCCAAGTCAGTCTTGGCTTTGGTGGATTCCTTAATTTTGAAATTTTAGTTGAAGTGTATGTTTGGCATATGGGAAATCTACCTCCAGTTTTCAAGGATGTCTTTAATGTATTTAGTGACTTAGTTTGGTGGCCCGGTCCATACTGACTTAAATGAGCTAAATGTTCTGACTCAGATGAGAAAGAGCAGCAGCTCTGTTGTCTAAAGGTTGTCTTGGGTCTGAGTCTCTGTAGATGAAGAATATGGGGATGTCCTTCTTTAGGTACAATAGAAAGGAATAATCATCAAAGGATATAAAGGTAACTAATGCTGTTACTGCTGATTTGGTGATTTGCAGGCATAAGATTCTGCTGCTAAATTTGGGAACACATGATCTTCCTAATACATGACCTTCATTGCAAGAGAAGGCTTCTGTGATTCCCCACCCCACCGGCCCAGGCATTAGGAAGTGGCAGCCTAGAAACCTAGTTCAGGCCCCAAACAGAAAATGAAAATGCAAGAAGAAGAAGAAGAAGAAGAAGAAGAAGAAGAAGAATACAAGGGGAAGAACTCCCATTGTATTCAAGTTGGTCTCCTCCTGATTTCTCTGGAAAAAGCCTGCTTTAAGGACTCAAACTCTTCCTCCATCCTTTAAGACCCCCTCTCACCCCTTTGAAACCCCACCAGTTGGCCTCCTATCATCGCCGGGAAAGGACCTATTTTCCTCTTCTTTTCCACTGTCGAGTTCATCGAAAATCATGGTCCAACCATTACCAGAAGAAGGGTAAAAGGCCCTAAATCTTTAGATAATCTTTTTCCCATCCTTCTCTCTCTTCCCTCACTTTCTCTCTCTAGTTTCTCTATATGAATTTCTCTCTCTATTTGTTTCTCTTACTACCTGGATTTTCTTCGTAGAATTGTTGGATACTTGGATCCAATAAAGAGCTCTTCTCGAAGATTTTGATCGACTCTAATGAACGGTTCCTAACCCATGATATGTTGGGTAGTGTACCGGCACCTACTCTGGCTAGATGGGATTCTATTAGATTTGATGATCCATGATTTTTATTAAATCATCTATGCACTAGTTCAATCATGATTTAGTGGAATAACCTTGAACGAACCGATTAGGATGCCGGATAGTATCGCTTGGTTAGCTTTGTTTCATCCTATTAGTTTTTCTTTCTTCTTTTCTATCATTCTCTCTCTACTTGATTTATGAATCCAATGAAGGATTCTAAGTCTTGTTGCTTTAAATCCGAATTGATATGATAGAGAGACTTCGAACAACCTATATCCTAGCCTGATCTTGATCGGTTGAAATTTGATGACTAGACCAACCCGAACCATTAGATGCGACTACCCATCAATCCTGTCTTTTCTGATTAATAGTATCCTTTCAAATTATTGGACTTAATACCATATAGGGATATAGTCTTCTTAACAAGAAGATGTCCAACAGTAGGATACTACAATATGGTCATTAAATAAAAATTTTGAAAAAAAAAACTTCTAGATTACTCAAATTTGTTAGAATACGTGTGAGGTAAGTAATACTTCACTTTTTTAGATTTATTGATAGATTATATTATATTTATATTACTAAATTTTGAATCATATTATTCATGATTTATGAATACGAAGCATGATATTTATTTGTTGAATTTATTATAGAATACTTTGGATGCATCATTGAAGGTATTGATTCTATTATGGATTACGATCAATTAACTGGATGGTTTTGCTATTGTTCAATTTAAAATATGAAACTAATTTTATCAAAAAAAATATTTGATTTGAGAGAGATTTTGACTCGCAACCTGACTATGTATGGAAATTCTGCTAGAGGGGGTTATACACTGGTAAATCGACATCCTGCTAGTAGGGATTGTGTACTGGTATATCAACACCTTATCAGTGGGGATTGTGCACTGGTACATCGATATCCTACCAATGGGAATTGTTCGCTAGCACATTGATACCCTACCAATGGGGATTATATATTAACATATCGATATTCTATCAGTGGGGGTTATATGCTGACACTCTGACTTTGACTATTCTGAGCTCATTCTAACCTAGCCACAAGGTTTAAGTGTCATCATAGTTCATGGCAATCGAGGTGAACTAGATATTTTGAAAGAATTTGATTTACGAACGAAAATGAATTTTGAAAGGATTGAATTTACATGCAACTTATTTTGATAGTGCAGTATTGATGCGAGACAACCTAAAAGAAAAGAAAAAATCAAGCTTCCTTCCATTTGTTAATAACAAATCATATTCGGCCAGGGGCATATTATTCCTAGGACAGACAATATAGTTGCCTATACTCTTCTCAAGAGGTGTGACTGATTGACACGGAACTAAAGCGATATCAATCTAAATGATGCAGATGAATACCATTTTAGAGATTAGTAAATAACTAGCAATAATAAAGTAAATAAACAAATAGCAGAGATTAAACATGCTCACGAGTAAATGCAAAAAAAAAATATGAATGGAATGAAGGATAGCAAGAAATTAAGTCCGCCAGAAAAATTCGAAAAGATAAGAAGAAGCCGAATTGTGATAGTTAAGAAACTATCCTAATTAGAGTTCTTAATCTTTTAACCAAGTAGATCTATCAATAAAAAACTAAGTCTTTGCCAACGTCAGATCTGAAAAAAATGAAAATCAAAGATCAATTGAGAAGAAACGAGGATCCTTATCAACGTTTGATCTGTAGAATAATGGATTGCTCTTTCTTTCTCAACATGATAGATGAAAATCTTGGAGAAAGATTTTTTCTTGGTAGAATATGCTTGCATAGGTAGATGGTGAAGAATCGAGGTCGTGGGAATACTGGGTCTTAAGTAGATGAAGGTTAAAGTGATAGAAAAGAAAGTGGGCCTCACACCCTCCTCTCGTGGGTCGATTTTGGGTCTCATACGCTCTCCCTCTTGGAGCGTTTGATACAAGTATTTGTGGGGTTTGTAAAATTATTTATTCATCCATTCATGAAAGATACAAGGATTATATAAGACCCTAAGGGTCATATTTCTTTAGGAATCCCCGAAGAAATCAGCCCTCCTAACAAAAAAGTATAATATTATGTCTGGTTTTCAAATAAAATAATATATTAGATCTATCTTTTATGTAATCATGGGGAAGAAATGTCTTCTAACAAAATAAATAAGAAATCAAGAACTCTTAAGGAATCTTAGAAAAGAAAAGAAACTCTATGTGGATGCTTAATGCTTAGCACGACTGACATGAGGATCCTTGGGTACGGTATATGTTGGCGTGTGTATTTCCTCCCTAAGCATGTGGAGAGTGGTGGCTCCAAAGGTGACGTGGTCTAAGCTTGCTTCTTCATGATAGTCTCTTTCTGAATAAGGCTTTAATCCAATACAAACCTAAATATGGTTCTATGGACTCAAAATTAAATGCATCAAAATAACTAATTGACTGGAATCAAATAATTGAAGTAGAGTCAATCTAATCTGAAGTAGAGTCAATCAATGGGGCTTCTTCGATCCAAATCAAATCCAAATTATGTCGTCGACTTCTACTGGCCCTGGTGTCCGTACCAATTCTTTTAGGGTGGGGAGAACTCAACCCTGTCAAGTGGGGCTCGATTCCACTCTGGTGATGCTCGAGCAGATCGGGATCAATGCGCTACAGCTCTTCTTGAGGGATCCAAGTATCTTCGGACTCTGGTCGATCTCGCCATCTAACCAAGTACCGTTGATAGCCTCGACTTCGGATGGAGATGATCTGCTTATCCAAAATTCTCTCAATCTGATCATGCTTTGCTGACATTTTGGCTAGTGGACCCTTGGGAACAAGCTTGCTCTCAAAGGTTGGTTCAGACTCAAATGGCTTACTAGGTATCCAAGTTGGCTCTTTATTGGCAACGAGATCTGTAACATTAAAAGTATAGCTAATCCCAAAATCAGAAGGTAAGTCCACAGCATACGCATTCGGTCTGATTTTATTTAAGATCTTAAACGTAAATGCTCCTCGAGCATGTAACTTCTTCACGGTTCTTAGTGAGAATCGTTTAAGCCTCATTCGAACCATCATATAGTCTTTTTCCATAAACTCTTGGGCACGTCGATAAAAATCTGCATTCTGTTTATAAATTTTATTACTAATGCTAATTTTTTTACTGATCTTTTTATGTAGACTCTTGACATGCTGTGCAAATGACTTTGTAGATTCGGAAATCCTAGCATGCATGGGTAGTAGGATGAGGTCTATTGATTTTCTAGGTTGATATCCATGAACTACTTCAAAAAGGACTCATGCCAATGGACCTATTAACAGAACAATTATATGCAAATTTGGCTCGGGGCAGTAAAAGATCCCAGTTACCCATATATTCCCCAATCAAGCAATGCAACAAATTTCTAAGACTTCTATTGACCACTTCAATCTGACCATCTGTTTGCGGGTGAAAGGTAGAAGAAAATTTCAGTTTTATGCCTAGAATGTGCCATAGGGTTTTCCAAAAATAGCTCATGAATCTAATATCCCTATTAGATACAATGATTTTTGGGCAATCCGTGCAATTTAACAATCTCATCAAAGTATATTCTTGCAACTTTCGATGTATCGAACGTTTGGCAATAAGGTAAAAAATGGGCCATTTTTTAAAACTTATCTACAACCACTAGAACAGAATCATGCTTCTTAACTATCTTAGGTAATCCTAAAACAAAATTCATTTTAACATCTTGCCAAGGACAGTCTGGTATAGGCAAGGGTGTATATACGCTGGTGTTCTGTTTTCTCTGCTTAGCCACAACACACGTTCTACATTAGGCAACAATTCGAGTGATATCTTTTTTCAGGCTTGGCCAAAAGAACTGAACTTCTACCAACTCTATGGTTTTATTCCTACCAAAGTATCCAACTAATCCTCCAGCATGTAGTTTCCAAACTAGAAAATCTCTTAAAGATGTACGGGGGACACAGCCTAGTTCCTCTAAACAAGTAACCATCCTGAAGAGTGTATTCGTTGTATTCTCTAGATGGTCCTTTTCGTAAAGCGATAAGTATGTTACCAAAATCTGGACGCTCATAATCTTCTTTAATCTTATCAAAGCCAACAACCTCTATGCTAATGGTGGACAGTAAAGTGTGACGATGATTCAAGACATCAGTAGCGTGATTCTCTACACCTGCACGGTGTTTCAATACAAAAGTATAGGCTTGCAAAAACTCAGTCCACCTATTGTGTCTATGATTCAATTTCTTTTAGGAATTCAGGAATCGGAGACCTCATGGTTAGAGTACAAAACAAATTCTTGCGATGGCAGGTAATGTCTTCAGTATCTTAAAACTTGGATTACTGCATAAAACTCTTTATCATAGGTAAAATACTTGAGTTTAGAATCATTAAGTTTCTCGCTAAAGTATGCTACCGGATGACCTTCTTAACTAAGGACACCACCAATCCCAACTCCTGACACGTCGCATGCTACTTCAAAAATCTTGAAAAAATCATGTAAACGTAAGATTGGGGCATGGGTCATCTTATCCTTAATGTCCAGGAAGGCTCTATTGGCTGTCTTAATCTATTCAAAATCTTTCTTTCTAATGCAATCGGTGATGGAAGTGACTATAGTACTAAACTCTTTTTTGAACCTACTGTAAAAGGTTGCTAATCCATGAAAACTCTGCACGTCGTACACACTCTTGGGTACCAGCCACTCAACTATTGCTCTAATTTTTTAGGGTCGATAGATACACTGTCGGAGGTAACAATAAAACCTAAAAAGATGACACGGTCCATCATAAAAGCGCATTTATTAGGATTGGCAATATACAGACTTTCTATTCTAAGAACTTGGCATACTTTTTGGAGATGGTCTAGATGGTCCTTCTTAGTTCAACTATAAATCAAAATATCATCAAAGTATATGACTACAAACACTCCCATAAATGGTCGTGGTGCTTGGGTCATCGATCTCATGAAAGTATTAGAGGTATTGGATAATCCAAATGGCATCACCATCCACTCATATAAATCATCTTTCGTCTTACAAGTAGTTTTTCACTCGTCTCCCGGTCTAATCCTTATTTGATGGTAACCACTCTTCAATCTTAGAGAAAATAGTGGCTCCGGCCATCATATCTAGTATGTCATCTAACCTAGGGATGAGGAAATGGTACTTAATGGTGATCTTATTAATGGCATGGCTATATATACACATCCTCCATATACCATCTTTCTTTGGAGTCAACAGTGCAGGAACCGTGCAAGGACTCAAACTCTTCCTCACGAACCTCTTTTTCATCAGCTCTCTAACTTGCCTTTGCAGCTTGGCGTACGCAGTAGGATTCAACCTATAATAAGGCAAATTGGGTAGGGTAGATTTAGGTACCAAATCAATGGCATGCTAAATATTTCTCATAGGCGGTGTTGGGGATAAATCCTGCTCCCGTCGAAGTCAAGTTCAATGCTCTGCCTAATGCAACCAGTAGCCGTGGAAGAGCTTCAACGGACGGGTTTTAGCCGAACTCCTGCAGTCGGCCGAACTACTTAGCGGCCGAGCTCCTCGAACTCCTCAGCGGTCGTCCCTCGGTCGAACTCCTCAAGCGGCCGTCCCTTCAGCCAGTCGAGCTCCTTCGAACTCCTCTACGGCTAAGCTCCTCCCGAGCTTTCCCTTCAGCCGAACTTTCCTACAAGTCCAAACTCCTCTGGACGAACTGTCGCCATCAGTCTGCAACAGGCGACAAGACCGGACGATAAGGCCACCACTACTGGCGACACCACTCTCTCCGTAACCAGCCTCATGCGGCCCATGATCCGCCGGTATGGCTGTCATTATCCACCTGACGACGCCTTCCTCTCCGTACCGAACTCCATGCGGTCCCAACGGCTCTCTGCCAGGCGGTATGGCCATCACCATCAACTAAGCTCCGCCTATAAAGGACCCTTCAGATATGCTATCTCTAGACTCTAATCTCTAAGCTCTCCTCTCCTTCTCTAAGCTCAGTGGAACTCATTTTCGAGCACTCCATTCCTGTTGACCAGAGCTGACTTGATCGTCGGAGGGTCCTGCCGGAGCCACCCCCACCGACTTCGGACGAGACTTTGTTTTGCAGATCCCCGATGGCGACCTCGTCCACCACCGCTCCAGCTAATTCCAGCGACGACCAGATTCTGCGTTAACAGGCGGTAAGTGATTTGGGAGATCCTCAAAAAAAACATCATGGAATTCACTAAGAAGGCTAACTACTTGGGATGATCTATTTTAGGGTCCTCACGAACTTCTCTCGTAGCAAGTATTCAAACTAGTGATCCTTTACTTATGGTCACCTCTAATTTCTTAGCACCTATCAGATGGAGGCTTTTTTTTTTTGATGTTTTCTTTTGATCCATCGTCTATTTTCTATAGGTAGCCTTAGGTGGGGAAGAATTAATCATGATCTTCTTACCCTTTTGAATAAAATTACAGGAGTTGGTTTGGACATAAATCATAACATTATTGTCAAATAGCCAAGGCCGACCTAATATGATACTTCCGACTTCCATGTGTAAGACATCGCACCAAATATGATCCTGGTAAGAATGGAGTTGGATGGGAATACGGCATCTAAGTTTGATAAGAATAGAGGAGGAATCTATTCAAGACACACGGTATGGGTTGGGATGATCTACAAGAGCTAATCCTAATCGCTTAACTGTATCGATGGAGATGGCATTGATACAGCTATCGCTATCAATGATCATCTTACAAATTTTATCGCTAAATTTTATGAAAGTATAGAAAATAGAAATCCTACGCCGGTTTTCACTTTTCTTAGCCTGTGCTAGAACATACCTAATGACTCTAAGCCTAAGGTCTAACTCGGGTGCAACATAATCTAGGATGTCCTCAATATTCTCAAACTGCTCGACTAAGTCTGGATTAGCTTCATAAACTTCTTCAATTTTTTTCAGAGTTTTTTCCTCTAATTCTTCCATAAATAAAGATCAGTTGGGGCATTGTGTAACAAAGTGACCGTAATCATGGCACTTGAAGCAATGGGATCGAGAAATACTTGGATAACTCTCCTATAACTTTTTCTTTATCTTCTTTTCTCACAATAAGATTTATATGTGGAGGTCCGTTACTAGGAGCCTGATTAGTATTAGGTCTCAATCCAGAAGAGGTTACTCGACTAGGTTCAAAACGACGAGTAGTCGAATACCTAGAAAATCTCTCAAAGTCTAGGATAAGTTGATAAGCTTGTTCTAACATGGTTACCTCTTGCAAAAAAAGCTCACGCTGGATATTCTCTCGTAATTTAGCTCTAAATCTAGACAAGGTAACAACCCTATCTTCGGTTACACATCTTATGAGGTACTCATCAAATCTCGTGATGTACTCGGTGACTGATCTATTTTCTTGAGTAAGTCTCTGCCACTGATCTAAAAGTCTTTGTTGGTAGGAAGTGAGGAGGTACTTTTCTTGAAGTTTCTCCTTCATTTCATCCCAAGTTTCTAGCGGATCTTGTTTTCTCTGGTTGAGAAGACGTTCAACACTTTTTCAATAAAGTCGCACTTGTCTAACCAACTTCATCCTAACAAACCTAACTCTCCTCGCTTCAGACATTTCGTACCATCCAAAGTAATGGTCCATGCTTGATTTTCAATCTAGGTACTCTCTCGGATCTAGACAACTATCAAAACTTAGGGCTTCAATCTTCACATTTCTAAGGACATGCTCATCTTGGTCGAATTGGTTATGGTGTGGGCATGCTTCTATAGGTCGACGTCGGTCTAGGTTTCTACCTCTCTATCCTATAAGCAATCGGAAAGACTCACGTTCATATTGTCTTTGCCTAACTTCTTCTAGTACTACAATTCTTTCACTCATGATTTTCATAAAATCTTTCATATCATCAAACTTTTCAGTCAGAGCATTAATGATGGCTATTGTATTAGGATCCATGTTGGTACTGGATGGAAAAGTAGTATGTCGATACTGGGTACTTGATCTAGTGGTCATGCAAGTCTAGGATGCAGGAATAAGATATAGTAAGAAAATTAAAATACTGAAAAGTAAATTACGAAATTTAAAATGCAAAAATTTAACTTGTAAGAATTTAAATTGCAGAATTTAAACTAAAGCCTTAATCAATCCAGCTCTAATACTAAATTAATGCGGGACAATCTAAAAGAAAAGAAAAGATCAAGCTTTCTTCCATTCATCAATAATAAATTACGTCCGGCTAGGGGCATATTATTCTCAGGACAAACAATATAGTTGTTTATACTCTGCTCAGAAGGCGTGACTAATTGATATGGGACCAAAGCAATATCAATCTAAATAATATAGATAAATACCATTTTAGAGATCAATAAACAACTAGCAATAATAAAGTAAATAAAAAAAAGCAAAAATTAAGCATGCTCACGAGTAAATGCAAAAAAGAAATATGAATAGAATGAAGGATAGTAAGAAATTAAGCCCGCAAGAAAAATCCGAAAAGATAAGAAGAATTCAGATCATGATAATTAAGAAACTATCCTGATTAGGACTCTTAATTTTTTAACCAAGCAGATCTATCGATAAAGAACTAGGTCTTTACCAATATCGGATTTGAAAAAAAAATAAAAATCAAAGATCAATTGAGAAGGAACGAAGGTCCTTGTCAACATTTAATCTGTAGAATAATGGATCATTTTTCTCTCTCAGTATAATAGATAAAAATCTTGGAGGAAACAGATCTTTTCTTAGTAGAATAGGCTTATATATGTAGATGGTGAAGACGAATCAGGGTCGTAGGAACATTGGATCTTAGGTTAAAAGGATAGAAATGAAAGTGGGCCTCACACCCTTCCCTCGTTGGGTGATTTTGGATCTTACACACTCTCTCGGAGCGATTGACACAAGTATTTGTGAGATTTATAAAATCATTTATTCATCCATTCATGAAAGATACAAGGGTTTATATAGAACCCTAGTCCTATTTTTTTAGGAATCTCCTATCCTTTACAAGGAAGAAATCGGCCATCCCAGCAAAAAAATAAAACATTATGTCTGATTTTCAAATAAAATAATATATCATATATATTTTTATGGAACCATGGAGAAGAAATATGTCTTCCAACAAAATAAGTAAGAAATCAAGAACTCTTAAGGAATCCTAGGAAAGAAAAGGAACTTCATGTGGGCGCTTAATGCTTGGCATGACTTGACGTGAGGATTCTTAGGTACGGCACGTACTGGCATGTGTATTTCCTCCCTAGGCGTGTGGACAGTGGTGGCTCCAAAGATGATGTGGTCTAAGCTTGCTTCTTCATGATGGTCTTTTTTTGAATAAGGCTCTAATCCAATACAAACCCAAATATAGTCCTATGGATCCAAAACTAAATGCATCAAAATAACTAATTGACTGGAACCAAATAATTGAAGTAGAGTCAATCTAATCTGAAGTAGAGTCAATCAATGGGGCTTCTTCAATCCAAATTGAATCTAAATCATGTCGTCGACTTTTATTGGACCTAATGTCCACACCAAGTACATTTTGAATCAGGTTTTAAAATTAGAATTCTAACTGGATTGGATTTGCATGCTTATTGATTGGAAAGTACTGTATATTTTGAATTGGGTTTTGAATTAATATACTCTGCATAACTATTTTCGATATATTATTATTGCTTGATTTATCTTAGCTAAGGTGTTCACTGCTTACTAGGCTGTCAAGCTCATTATCCTCTCTTTTCTTTGCAGATTCAGATACTTAGTTTTGAACGTGGGTACTACTTTGGGAGTGAGATTAAAAGCGAGATTCGGCAATATCAATATTGTTTAGATTTAGATTTATTATTATCAGTCGAGATTTATCGCTTTCAGAGATATTTATTAGTTGGATTTGTTAATTGAATTTTGACTTTTAGTTATTTAAATTAATTTCTTTGTTTGTTTTATAATATTGTGAAAAAAATGCCTTGCATGCTTCTAGGGAGAATTCTCCATAAGTATGCGGTAGTTGCCATTACCCTTGAGTTGTGATCTTGGGTCGGGGGCATGACAGTTTTAGTTGAAAAATCTAAGGAATTGGGTTTTATAGATAAATGTTAAATTTATTGCTTTGGACTCTTCTCCCCTTTTTTGAAATTTTGATTCAATGGCTTTGTTCATGAATGAGAACTTGAATAACCTATTGTTTGGTTGACATCCTCCCTCAAAAAGCTAGACACATGGATCCACCCAAAATTAATGTATCAGGCCCAATTGTTCGTCTTGTCAGGTCAAACCCTTTTTGAGATTCTTGAACAAGAAACTAGTTATCAAAACAAAAAAGCCGCACTGAAAATAGAAAGAAGAACCCCAACCCTCATATGATAATTAGGGAATGGATTTTAAAAAAAATAAATAAATCCGATATGTGTGCTTTATGACAACTAGGTAACAACAGCTGATGAACAAAAAATAATTTCCCTCATTGTAACCATGACAATACTATGATAGCTAACTAGATGACAGCCTCTCCTAATAGGCAATAACAATATCAATATGATTGAGGAAATTATTGCTCAAGACTAACTTTGTAGTCAATAAAAGAAGTGCAGAAACATGCTCCTGAAGTTTATCTCCCCGCATACATTGCATGTGCCCTCATCATCTAAGCCACACCTACAGCCTGTGCCAACTTTGCCAAGTCTTCAATAGAATTCATCAGGGGTATAACCATGAATGCCTGGATGGCACTAGTCATGTCATCAAGCAACTTGCCGAAATCCAGAGAGACTTTGCTCAGATGATCCACCAAGCTTACCAATCCTTGGTGCAGTAGCTTCACACTGATGATTGGCTGATCTCCATCATCAGTGTTCTTGGATCGTTCATCTTCAAATAATCCAAGTGCAATACTTTTGACCTTTGCCATGTGCATGCCAGACCCATTGAATGCTTTAGGACTATACCAAATGCCATGTCAACATCTTCTGAGTCAGTAGGCTTCACTTGTCTAGTGCTTACCTTTAGAGCTTTGATTGTGCTCAATGTGGTTAGAGTAATTAGGACCATTTTTTCATTCACAAGAATGACTTCAAGGATTTATTGCTCAAGAAGGATTTCACCACTATTCTAGTTCTCTTCGTAGGAGCATTTCCAGGATTCCACCAGAGTGTCTATTTTAATGATTAGATATCTAATGTTTTTATGTATAGGAGGATACAAGTCGATCTTCTCTCAGGATGAGGGGAACTGGGTAATGCGGTAGTTTGATTGGCTTCAATATGATTATGTAATCTCCATGATCACCAATTAGATGGAGAAGGTTCTCCTACTGCTGTGGTGTCTGGATTCCTTCAGCCATCCTCAAAAATGGTAATATTTTAATCACATCATCAAGAACGTAGTCTGCCAGTTCTCGAGAATGACTATAATATCAGTATATCAGTCATTCAATAGCTGGAATTCAATTCAATTAATTTTTTGTGGAAGCATATAATTCTCAATTTATACATCATGCAATCATAACCTAAAGGGCCATTTGATGAAACATGGCAAAGCCAATCTCATCCAAAATTAAAATTTTACCACTCACAACTCTAAACTCAAAATATGGTTTACTTCATACTATCATCTTATAATACACAAAATAGTTAATTATATAGATCAACAATACAAAACTCTCTCCATATCTTACTAATTATACCGCTTATATAGCCACAAACCTGACTTAAAATATGCAAGATGGATCTAATTCTTTCCTTTGCGGTGGTAGCTTTGCTGTGTACACTGAAAGCACTTTAGGCTTGCTAGTAGCCCAATGCCGATCGGCCTTTCACTTTGAAATATTGTAATTCAATGATGAGTTACAGGGCTGAGCAAGCATCCAAACATGGGAAATAAAATAATTTAATATAAGTGGAATGAAGCAAGTAACAAGGATCAATGCTTCTTGAAACATGGACAGTTACGAAACATTGTCTAAAAAAGTTATCAAAGCAGGTGCATTTACCCACATAGTTGAATTTAAGAACATTACAGTACACTTAACTATTTGTGTAATAAAGATTGGTACCTTGAATAGTATCGTATAAAGCATTTATCTTTTCTGAAGACATTAGGATACACTTGAATAAACTGAAAAACTTTGAAACACATTAAAAGTATTTCAATATCAATTGGTTGGCAACCAGCCATTGTGCCCATTGCTCATGGGTTCACTAATCGATAGACCCATTAACTAAGGGTTCACTCAGACCAACTATTATACCTACTGGCTAGTGTTCATTAACTGACCAAAATTGTCATTTATGTCCATAAAGCAGGATATCTTTCACTTGTTGGTATTATGATGATTAATGAACATTTCAGTAAAGATTTGCTCATCACAAAAGTTGAAGGTGAACCATGAATTCTCAAATAAAGGCCAAAATAAGATTTACTCATTGCATTGAAACCTAAATATTACATTTGAGTTACAATTTTAAAATGTGATCATGCTGCTTTTGAAACCGTGAGAATTTAGTTAAGGCAAATAGAGATCAGAAATTTTATTCATAAATGAGGTACAGAATATCAAATCTGACATCATACTTCTCTTTTGCAAATAATTTCAGATTTCATGTACATTACTAATTCAAAGACTTTTGACAGACCTAGCAGAAATTAGGGTTCTATAATAAATTGAGTACCAAGATAATATGGAGAGATTAGAGACTTGGTAGTTAGTACTATAAAAAACTAAGTAGGGACACTTATGCGCTCCAAAGCTTCACACTAGAACTCCTATAGGTGGCTGGGTTTCCTAGAGTTGCAAAATAGTTGAAAGAATGGCTTCTAAGCATGAGGTATCCACCCACCAAAAAGTAGTAGCTGGGTGTCAAACTAAGTTCAGCTAGTTGACTGCCTTACAAGCATTAGGTGGCTGTTTTTAGTAAGTACAAGCAGGATGTGTCAATTGAATAACTAGCACGAAGTGGTATTGATTTGGAGGTGGCAGTTTACTGAGTAAACGTGAGACATAACAAGCATGACATGGCAATAAGTAGGAGATAGCAGCTTGCTAGGAAAAGCATAAGGTGGCAAGTCCAGTATGTGGTGGCAGTCTGTAGCAAGCATGAAGTGAATAGCATTAGGTGACAACTTTTTAAAGAAACACAAGGTGGCAGCTCTCTTTACCAGTGTGAGGTGGCTAAAATCATGAGAAGATTTACAATTCAATCCTAAAATTCCTCTAACTTATTTTTAAGATCTCATTATCAGTTTTGTTTTAGTCCTTGATTTTTCCTGTATCTTCCTAAGATAAACTATATAAATCATGTTGCTTCCAGATAGACTATATGCACCCACATTTATAGAAGTTATCATTTATCTAAATTAACTATGTCATAGTCATTGTTAAGATCTTGCAGTGTTGGGGTGTTCCACCAATATGTGGTTGTCACTGCTTGGTAGGCTGAAGATTGGCCTGCCAATTCGAGAGCAAGGGTAGTTTAGGAGTAAAAGCTCTGCGAGAGCTTATTTGAGAACTATTGGGTAAGCGGCAGTGGAGATTTATAAAGGAACATAAACTTTTGTGGAAGAATCTGGTTTGCTCTGTTAACTATAGAAGAAGAAGCCCATTTGGTTCTTTTTCTCTGCTGCCAGAGGCTTCTCCTCTGGAGAGGTGTTCTGGAAATCAGAGTTTTGTATGCAGCATCTCCTTTGACAGAGGCTTGCTGATTTTATTCTGAACTCTTTATTCATGAAGTATTTGGTATGGAAAGTGAGAAAAGTTGTTTGGTGGTGTCACTGTTTCAGTCCAGTGATTATAAATGAGTGTAATTTATCTTTCAAATAATGTGCCGGAAGAATATCCATAGCTGATGAATGTGCTTCATTCCATCATGATCTAAGGTTTGTGGACTCGGTACCGGCACCCATGCCGGTTGCCGGCCAGTATGGTACGGTACCATACCATATCGTACCACCAATAAAAAAATCAAAAAAAAATCCCATCCAATGGTCCAAAAAAAAAGAAAAGAAAAAACTGTCTTGTACCAGACCATACCGCTTCATATCAATTCCGTACCAACTCGTACCAGACCAAACCGCCCAGTACCGGCCCGTACCATACTGTACCATACCGATCGGTTTGGTCCGGTTCAAGCCATTTTCCGAAAAATTGGCCTGAACTGTTCCCATTCCCAACCAATACGATGTGGTATGGGATGTACCGGCCGGTACAGAAAACTATGCCATCATCCTTAACCTGACAACCTTATATGGAGATGGAGACTCATGTGAATTTTGTGTCATGTCCTTTTCCTGCTGCTTCAAATTTGATGGAATTAAGTTAGATGAGAAGTCTAGGCTCTAGGGAAGGACAAAGTCTTGTGTTGGTTAGCTATCAAAAATAAAATCTTGACTGCTGATAAGCTAAGAGAGGGCTGGTTTTACCCTTTGCCCTGTTTTATGGGTAACATTGATGGAGATGGAGACTCTCATGTGAATTTAGTGTCATGTCCTTTTCCTGCTGCTTCAAATTATGGAATTAGGTTAGATGATTTCAAATCTATTTGGAAGTCTAGGCTCTAGGGAAGGCCAAAGTCTTTTGTTGGTTAGCTATCAAAAATAAAATATTGACTGCTGATAACCTAAGAGAGGCTGGTTCTATCTTTTGCCCTGTGTTGTGGGTAAAATTGATGCTGAAGCTACTTACCATTTGCTACTGGGTTGTTCTATTGTAAATGACATTTGGAATTATTTCAAAAGCAAATTAAATGTCAGAGGTCAACCTGGTTCCTTATACTCATTTTAGACAATTGGGAGAGCTAAGAGAATCGAGAAAATTTTGAGATAAGATTGGGCTTTAATTGGCTATGGCTGTGTAAGGGAAAGTTTGGTTTTTTTTAGTGTCTATGGCCGTGTAATGGAAACCTTGGTGCACAAGAGGTAACAGAATTTTTCATTCCACTTTCAAGCAACATAAGGTATTCTCTTTTGAAAGACATAAAAGTGGTAATCTTTTTGAAAGGTGGATATTCTTCTCTTTAAGAATGCCTATATGATATGAAGGCTTATTTGAGTAGATTCTAGATAAGTTCCACATTTTGATGGCTCAATCTGGTTTCAAAGAATTTCAAGTAACCTGCTGCTGATGTTTGAAAAATGGTTTCTTTTGGCGCTTAACACGAGTCATTGACTTATTTTGCCGAGAACAAATTGGTTGAGAGATGATGAGTTTGCTCCGAGTTTGAAATGAGCAATGCTGACAGTGTACTGATCCTTCTAATGGTTTGTCTCCTCTGAAATCTGATGGAGTATCTAGCATCTAACTGAGCAAAATCAGGTCTTATGGAACTTTCCTGTTGGCCAAGGGTCATGACTTGCCCCTTTTTTTGTCTTCAGCCAGAGAGGTCTTGAGGCCTGATAGCAAGCTATGCTGGGAATCTGACAATAGTGTTCTGGCAGGTGCTGGCTTCCCTTTTTTATGATGTTTTGGTCTTTATCATTGGTTTTCAGATTGGCCTGGGCGGGTCATGGGCTATTTATGTTGGGCTCATTTGACCCGTTGGTAGAGGAGAGCCTTTGGAACCTGTTTTCATGTGAGCCTCCTTTCTCCGTTCTCCTTTCTTCTTTTCTATTTCAACTTTATTTCATACCCTTGTGAAATGAATTAATGGGTATTTGCCCAATCTTCTTCTCAGGGGAAGAAAAGGTGCCTTCGGCTTATGTAAGCATGTTTTATAAATTTTGAACAGCTTCAGATTGACACACTCTAAAAGTGGTGATTAATCTGTCTTCTTCAGCAAACTTTTTTTTTCCTTTTTTCTGTTTCTATCCCTTTTTTATTTTTTAGGTTGTTTGTGTTTTGGAAATTACTTTGGGTCCAACATGGAAGCCAAACTGAAGTTGCTGAAATAATTAACATAGCTGAGTTGCTTTAGTTTAAGTCTGGACCAAAACACATTCCTTCAAACTTTAAGCTATATGAGGATATCTTCTCACAAGGAGTGTTGATACATAGAGACTTTACAAAACACAAAAGACATATAAAAATAGTATGCATCAAGAATTATGCAACTCCTGTGCTACAAATAGTGAAGTCTTCAATGGGAAAGGAGGAATAATTGGAAGGTAGCAATGCTGCAACAGTCTGAGTTCTTTTATTGGTAGCCTTGGTGCTAGTTATTAAGGAGAGCAGAAAGGACCCTCAAGGACAGGTAATTATGAAAGGACTGTCATGAGCATGGAAAAGCAACACCATAGTTGATGAGTCAAACTAACATAAATGACATGCTGATTACAAACTAGGTCCCCAGGTTGGTTCATACGTCACTGAAAGCAACATGGCTCTGCACAGGTTACCCTTGAAATAACTTGTAATAGTATTCAGCCTGTTCATGAAACTCCAAAGTGCCATGCTGACAGCTGAAAGCTGCATATGTGGCTGCTGAATTCACAAAGAGGTTGGCAATATTAGCTGGTGGTTAAAATCATGTGCTGATGAAGTTGGATGACAGTGAAAGAGGCTGGCTGATCAAGCCAATCAACATCGAAAAATACTAGCATGGATTGTTAATCTTATGCAAAAGCATTACTAACTTGAAATGTGCAAGAAATGGACCTGAGAATTGCCTAAGGGGGCAGGTGAGCCCTAGAGAATATATTACTGAGGTGAAATGATCGACCAACAAACAATAAGCATGATGTTGATGGTCAAATATCAGGACAGTGAAGCTAGTTTAGAGAGAGCCAATGTGTAGGATTTAATGCACAAGCAGAGGAAGCTAGTCTTTAATATAAAGCATGACAGAAATTTTGTTGATGGTCTAGGTGCAGCTCTAATATGTAATAATGAACCTGTAAGAACCACCATGCAAAATGGCAAGTAAACATAGAGACTATTTAGGCACAAAGGTTGTGCTAAGAAGTTTTCTAAATAAAATAGAACAGAAAGAATTAAGGTCTTAAAGACAACTGATCCAAATTAGAGATGATAAAGTAGGTCAAAAACATGATTGATTTTGAGACCCACAGATGAATGGCAAATTGCAGTCAAAATAATGGATTAAATGGTGAAAGATGATGATTTAAGGTTAGAAAACTCTTAAGGATTAGATATTAAATTGGGAAAAATTCAATGGTTCAACTTAATAATTAAACAACAAGATCACACATGAGTAAGATAGGACCAAATTAAAAAGAAACCTTAAGACACTAGGCAAACACAGGTTAAGCAAACTAAGATGAACTAGCAGGTTAGTAATGAATGAATGTTGGCAAACACAAGTAGGACCAATGATCTATTTAGTAATTGGAAAGGCTATCCAATTAGCATGGTACCAGGCCTGGTTCGTACGATGTGACCATGAAATATGCACAAAAAATCAAAACAGGTGATCATGGATGCCAGAATTTGGCTAATGACTCCATCGAATTGATATTTTACGATTATGTTACTTGCATTGCAATTGTTTAGCCATCCAATAAAAAACTAGTAACCTGCAGGAAGACCCTTAAAAACACCGAAAAACCACCAGAATATGATAAAAGAGGAGTGAAATGCCATTTGGATTTTTTTGTGGAAAAGGGGTTCCAACTGATTCTGAATAAACTTTTATGCTATTAAAGGTAATGTATTGTGAAACTGATGGATAAGATATGGCATGTTGGAGTTATCTAAACCCATAATGGTTGAACAAGACCCAAGCAGAATGATTAGGTGGAAACATTAATTTGAGAAATTTGAGCTCAAATGATTACCCAAACGTGCAATATAGGTTTGCTTCTTTATTGGAGGCAATATTCATCCACTCAGGAGTGGGTAGGTTGAACTTCAGTCAACCTATATTTGATGTCACGGAAACATGAATAGACTCTTTTTCAACATCCACAAATGCTTGTAAGAAAACTATGATAAACTGTTTCTTCTTGGAGGCAGTATCCTTTTCTCATGTTCTGTGGGTTTCTTTCACTTTCCGAGCATGCAAGCAAATTTTGTTTCAGATATCACAAATGTTGCAGGAGACTAAAAATGGCTGTTATCACAGAAATTTGATTCTTTTGTTTTGTCTTTCCAGTCTGATGTGAACACGGTGACATTTGCTGATGACACCGGCCATCTTATATATTCAGGGAGTGATGATAATCTTTGTAAGGTACTGTTTGAACCTCTATTATTCAGTTTGCAGTGTGTGAGTTGTGAAGCACTTTGCTAGAACCAAGATAATATAGTTTTTTTACCTGTTCAGATTTTGTGAGTTGATGGTGTAAAGATTTATAATTGGTCTTGCATTAAACATTTTTTGTATCACCGATGAAACTTGACTATAGTTACCAAATTGGAAGATATTGTGAATGATGGTTAGTTTAATTTTCAGACTAAACAAATGATTAGAAGCTGAAGTATCCAGTAGGTAAAATGATTTCTTCTTTACATATTTGTGTCTTAAGGGAAGCATGTCTCTTTTGGGAGTCCATAAGAGGGCATTTTTTCACAACCATATTCTTCTTTTTGAAAATTTATGTATTAAAGAGGGGAGGGGAGGGGAGGGGGGGAGGATTTGATTCATGAAAATGCTTCTGAAAGTGGCAGTGCCAACTAATGTATTTGATGAAGTCTTTGGGATTGGTACCAAAGACCTGAATTTGAGTCCTGGCCTTATCCAGATTTTGGCTGGAATTCTCCCATCCTAGTTATCAAAGAAAACAATGCTTATGAAGCCAAGGACACTTCAGAAGTAGAGACAACTGAAGACCAAAAGGGAGGCTCCCATACATGGACATCTGGAGGCTCCAAAATGTCTGTCTTTTCTCCTTTTATTCCTTTTGTCTTTGGATCTTCGGGCAACAATACTTCCTATGGACGTTCACATAAAATGAGCTCCTCTGGTTTCGGGCTCATTAGACCTTGAGGCAGTTTACTGATACATCACTCTCATGTTAGGAGGTAGGTGGTGGGCCGGGGTGCGCTGTGGGGGGTGGGATATCATGGGTGATGCCTCACCTAATCCCATCGGCTAGGATATCTCAGGGTAATAATGTTGAATGTTAATATCTACTTTTTATGATAACCATCTTTGTTCCCCATACCTCTAAAAGTCCTATAGAAGTTTGAGGCTTTTCAATCCCATTTTTAAGATCTCCATATTTTTAAGTCTTATAGAATTTAGGAACATTATAATCCAATATTTCTCAACTTAAAAGGCACAATTTGGTTCCGCCGTTTTTTTTTGCATGGTTTTAACTGAGGAATTCTGATATCTAAAAACTTTTCTTTTAGTATTTGAGTGATCTCAAGATCTTGTAGTTTTCAAATTTATAAATCTTAAAAAACAAACAAACTTAAGCCCCGAGCCTAGGAGTCACTACATGGTTTCCATAGTAGAGGATTTGGGTGATTCCTTTGAAAATCTTTTTAGGGTGGACTGCTGCCTTTGATATTTCAACTATTATCTGCTTGTCCGACTGACAATATATACACTTGAAGAAGGTGAGTGCTTCCCTCATTAAATAAAGTTTTTCATCTTATATCTCAAATCTCATCCCAATTTTTTGTGTTTGCGCTGGTTGACATTAAATGCAGGATGCACAACCTAAACTGCATTTGTTGGATTTCTATCTTGATGAATATCATCGCTATGGAATATGACTTTTAATTGAACTTTCAACCTAAAGTACTTTTTTAAGATTCCTAGATTAAAAAGAAAACTTCTTATATTCTTTTTACTCGAATTTTTAATAATTACCATAAACCAAGACAAGATTAATATGATAACTTCATGACAATTGGCCTCCCTCCCAAAAAAAAAAAAAAAAAAAATCATCCTGGCTCTAAACCTGGGAGTGATAACATGCCTTGACCTCAAGCCAGAAATCCAATATCTTCATCTTTAATTTCTTTTATTTTAATTAGTCAACTTCAAAAAAAGAAGTCACTTTAGCAAATTCTAGGACTTCTTTTTAAAATAAATCAAAACTATCGGATGTCATGTGAGACAAATCCAACTTGTGGTTTCATCAGAATTACCCAGAAAGCTTTGTTCATTGCGCCATGAATGTAACACCATATTTACTCCATTAAGTGAGTAACTCTGTCCAAAGTCAAGACCATAGGAAGTGGTTGTGCTCTCAGCTCTAAGGACAAATGTTATAAGAGTAATGGTAAATAACAAATTTCAAACTGGCATTTTGTTCTTGGAAACAGATCCATAAGCTGTAGACAAGTCAGTGGGAAACTTACATTCATGTGTCACCATGAGCATGTATGCCTGATGATGAAAGGGAGTAACTTTAATAAGTCTAGAAACTTACAGAATAGCAGTTATCCAATCAGTGATGTCCAACCTCATGCTTGGTTCTGTAAAATGAGTTGCAAAAACATATCGATCCTGCCTGTGCGTTAGTCTGATCACTAACCACTTTATTCATACAGACATAAGCAATTCATTGATTGATGTTGTTGGCACTAAGGCCAAATGCAGTGAAAGCCATTATTTACCATTGTAGAAAGCAGGAAACTTGCACATGTAGTAACTCGTCTGAAACATAATGTCTCAAATGTTGGGTTGTAGAGCGGCACGAGGTTTGTTAATTTTCTGAATCTTCTCTGTATCTCTATTCTGACAGTGTATACCTTTTTGGACTTGTTACCATATGTCAAGTTTTGTTTTCTCTCAATATTTAATCACATATGTTAAGGTTCTGATCTTTTAATGTTTTTTGGAGCTAGCATATGGAGGCCATTAGTAGGTATCATTGGTTTGAGGAATTTGTACTGAACGGTTGTTTGTACCAATTTATTGATTTATATGTCATGGTCCTGTTTGTTTAGTCATCAGATTCTGGATGTAAATTTTATGGTCTACAGGTGTGGGACAGGCGGTGCTTTATTACTGAAGGACAAGTAGCTGGAGTTTTGACTGGACATTTAGAAGGAGTTACATTTATTGACAGCCGGGGAGATGGTCGCTATTTCATTTCTAATGGTAAAGATCAAACTATCAAAATGTGGGACATCCGGAAAATGTCCTCCAGTGTTAATTGGTATGTATTAGTTTCTTCCACTTCTTTATCGATTGTTTACAGGACGCTAGTAGGTGAATGGCATATATTGAACAACCTTGGTTGGACGATGAAGAGTCATGTCAGATGCTATCCAATTTTCAGGAAAAAGAAAATGCTTTTGTTTTAGATACTTATAGAACAAACACATTCAGAGATTGCTTCAGGATTTTGGTTGCAGCTTGCCTCTAGAATTTGTGTTTCAGATGATTTTCTAGAATGAAAAATCAATTTTTCATGTGTTGATTTAGGGTATATGCTCATGAGGGGGATCTACTGAAAACACGATGTTGATTTGTCACAACATTGCCTGAAATTAATAATGACCTTATATAACTTCGTGGTCATGCTGGCATCTTTTATGAAGCAAAAATTGGTTTAGCTGTTACTGTAAATAAAGTCCAAATCGTATGAACGTTGCTTATTTTTGAATTATATAAATATTTATGTGAAGTATGTTATCTTGCAGCTGCTTTGTAGCTCATAGTCCTATTGCTGTATGAGTTTACATGTACCTCCTCTTTTAAGTGTCATGAATTATGCATGCCTACAATAATTTTATATGAAATTTCATTCAATGATATTGTATAAATTCATTAGTGAATATCATGATGCCTATATATTTATGAATTAGACGTTTGCACGACTGTTTCTGTCTATAGGATGTACCAATACATGAAGATGAAAGGACATGCATGATGTTTGAGTTTAGGAGGTGAAAATAAAGGTGCATGCATCATAACAGGACAACCTTTCTAAGACATAAATATTTGTGAAGAGGGGCTTATATGTACTTTGTACATTAAAATTTTCAATCAAATAGTCAAATTTTGTTTTTCAGATGTTCTCTGATAAAGCTTGAAGATATTTTACAGACTGAGTTCTTTCATTCCAATTAGCTACTTCTGATACAATTGCTAAAATTCACCTATGCAGCTTCAGACCAAGAATATCTAATTGGGATTATAGGTACACCCAATATCCACCCCACAAGAAATATATGAAACATCCCAGTGATCAATCATTAGCCACATACAGAGGTCATTCAGTTTTGCGTACTCTGATACGTTGCTATTTCTCCCCTGCTTACAGGTAATTGAAGAGAAATTCATACTTATTTTTTTGTATGTTCGTTGAAATAATGGTACAGATTTTGTTTTGACTGTCACTTTAACATGTTTATTGAATTGAAATATTGATTACAAATCTGATAATCAGTAAAATTTTAAGTCTAAAAGATTTTGCAGAACCTTTGTTTTTACCTATCAGATGGTGACTGTCGAACATGAAGACTAGACCTTTGTGCTAGGGCAGTCCTGCTAGATTATTGAAAAACTCATTCACTATAAGAATTTCTTGAGGAAAGATTTTGTATAAATGGTTATCAAATTCAAGGTGAACTCAGTGAATGCAGATTGCTGACATTTACTCTCTCCTCTGTTTCAGTACCGGTCAGAAGTACATTTATACAGGATCTCATGATGCATGTGTTTATATTTATGATGTGGTATGTTGTCCACCTCCACCTTACTCTATAATTTTTTTTTAATTCCTAATATTGAGCCAGTGTTTTAACTCTAAATTTGCCTCTTACGAAAATTTATTAAGGTGTCTTACCAATATTATTACCCCTATATTAATATCTCCGTTACCTTGAATGATCATGATTCTTCGCAATGGCCCAAGACCCAATCAGGATGCTGTAGTTTTTTAAACTTCCAATTGCCTGATTATCGGGAATGGAAAACGGTTGTCTCACCAATTTATTACTGCTCATACTTGCACTTTAAACAAACTTGTTGGATCACAACATCCAAGTTAACCATCTGTCAGGACCATAGCAGAGGAACAGTAATTAACAATAATTATTTGGGCAATGTTTCAGGTTAGTGGAGACCAAGTTGAAAGATTAGATGGCCATCAATTGCCTGTTAGAGACTGCAGCTGGCACCCTTACTATCCTATGCTTGTCAGCTCTTCATGGGATGGCCGAATTGCTAGATGGGAATTCTCAGGGAATGATGAAGTCTCTGACTTGATTAATAGATCCAGGGGGCCTATCAGAAACCAGATGTTCCGTGTAATGTATCTGTAAGTAAAGATATGGTACCTTCAACAATTGAAATAATTATGAACTAGACGACGATGAGAGCAAGCAGCTATTGGGTGTAAAGAATGATCAACCACTGTAATTATGTAAATAATAGTTCTTGGGGAACATAAAGGCTACTTTACGGTATCATAGTTTGGTCATCTCCGAGCATGTAGCTTCGAGCATCGGTGAGATGCACATCAAGCACGGTATGAGATGATTTATGGTAAATATAATTGGTGAGATACCTTCATTCAGGTGGGGAAAAAAAAAAAAAAGAGGAGCAAGTGTGTTAGACCACTGATTGACTAATGGGATAATAATTGTTGGATGTATAAATATTTGGCGATTTATAGTTGTTAAGTCTGATTTGACTTTTATAATAGGTTGGACTTTTCATCTCATGCTTATCTTATTCCCTTTCTCTTCATCTAAGCTGGGAGATGTCTATTGAGCCTCTCTAGAGATTGTGGAGGCTGGACAGGCCAACCCTGTAAGTTGAGAATGGTCGTCATGAATTTTCAAAATGACAGAATCGTTCCAGGAGGAGATCTAAAGATTGTGGCTGCTTGGATTAATGGACATGGATCTTCTCAGCATTCGACTCCTCGAATATAAAGATTTTTTGTGCCACATTGTCCGATATCTCTTATCGCCGCACCATGAGGAAGCTAATCAGGCAGCAGATATTTTTGGCCAATTTTGCAAGTGTGGAGCATGCAGAAGCTGTGTGGATTGGTAGTTTTCCCGGTCATCTTGCATTGCTGTGGGAGGTGTTGCTTTTGTCAGATTATGGTGAAATCTTTCACTCCCTATTATCCTGAGAAAAAAAAGGAAGAAAAGAAAAAGAAAAAAAAAAAGAGCCAAGATCTCCCCGGTCCCCTTATCGGTTAGAGAGGATCCTAATCCCTCGAGAGAAGTCTCTAAGCCTTGGAAGAGGCTGGTGCTAGATGGTATCAAGTGAGTGTAAATAAGGCACAAGCAATCAATTAATAATAATTTAGATAAAACATCCTAACGTGATAAGAAATCATTTGAGTTGATCCAGGATTTATTAAAATTAAAGTTTAAAACTTTTCTAATTAGTGATAATTTAAGACATATAAAAATTATTTTAACGGTGACACCCTCTCACTACAGTGGACTGGTGGTATTTTCTCAGAAATTGAACTCCTTTTTAGGCTTCTTTGTCGACTTCTGGTGCACTGCTAAGCAGAACTAATAACTTTCACATGGCAACAGGCAGATACACCTATGAATACATCATGTTTATATATCAAACTCATGATTGCTAGAGATTACAATATTTAGATCTTGCGCCATGGATGTTTTCTACGATAGTTTTGTTAAGATTAGCTACTCGAAATAATTTTTTAGGTCCTCAATTATTATTCTTCGTCAATCTTAATTCTTATCTCTCCACAAGTTTTGTTGAGATTAATTACTTAAAAAGCATTTTTTTTCCTACCAATAAAGGAAATTGACTCCCATCTCCCATGCAGCATCTCCTACTTCAAAGAAAAGCAAATGGCCGCAGACACCCCCAAAACAACCTCTCCAATCTACACAAACAAAAAGACGAGGAAAAAAAGGAAATCTTCACACAAATTGCATCCAAGCATAAACTACAGGCCATCATACTTAGAAAAATTGGCAGCCCATACGTTAGAAAGAAATATAAAAAAAATGCTTTTCTATTATATTTATATAAAATTTTCAGTAGAGTTTCATGTTTATTTTTAATTTACAAAATGCACGCATTAGTGAGCATGTATAATTAAATCTGGCTTATCTTTTTTCTTTTTTTTTTCCTTAAAATTACAGGCTTCGTCCTCCTTCCGTTTTCCCACGGAAATTCTCGATCTGACACGTCATCATTAATGAATAAAAAAAGATATCTCAATCTCAACATAAATTTTCCACCACCAATTTAAATCATTCCAGCCGCAGCAGTCGCCTGAGATCTCTCGTCGCCGAATCGTCCACGACGATCGCCGCCGGAGACGACGTCCTCCCCCAGAATCTCGGCAGCGGCAGCGCCCTCGGCGACGGCGAGTTCGCGAACGCCGCGCCCGCGTACACATCCGCCGCCTTCCTTAGCCTGACCTCCTTTGGGATCATGCCCGGCGCCGCCAGATCCCACCCTCCACCGTTTCCGGTGGCTGCCGTGCGGCCTTCCACCGCCCAGCCTTTCTTCTTGTCCTCACCGCCGGCTGTCTTGGCCCGCTTCGGGGAGCCCTCGCGGCGTTTCGACGCCGGCTTCCGGAAGGCACGGGCATTGGGTTTCCGGCGGGGAAAGAGGGCTGGGTCTGGGCGGATGAGGCAGTCCTGGGGGCGGAGGACCTCAGTTCCCATGGCGGCGCCGGCCGGAAAGGTTGGATCTTATCAAGGATTAAAAGAAACGAGACACAAAATTTGGAGAAAGAGATTGAGAGAAGGGGATTGGGGCTTCTCTTCCACCCTCTCCCCTTCTCTTCTTCAAAAAGGGAGGTTTTTTTTTAAAAATTTTTCTTTTGGTGATATTTTTTCTTCCTTAAATGCAGCTTCTAAGGGGAGGTTGGAGGCTTGATGGGGAGGTCGGAGGCTTCTCGCTCTAATTTATTTATTTCTTCGCGGGAAATGCGGGGCCCACCTGGGTAAGACACCTGGATGGCATGGAACAGGCCGTTATCCATAACGCCGTTTCTGCGCTTATAACCCAAAATCATGTGGCCGGGGTTGCCGGACCTTGGTAACGGTTATAACGGTAGCAAATAGCAATGCCCAGTTCATCCTGAAAGACCTGAACTCGATTTTTTTAAGTGTAATTTTCTCCGTAACTGGTATTTCCTGCTGTAGCGAGAAAAACGGTTTAGTTCAAGAAGAACGTTTTGGATAGTGACAGTACTAAGGGTTATGCTGGTTCATGTCACTGCAATGGAAGCAAAATATTTTTACAGAGGTGTCCGCTCAGCGAGCTAATAAGGTTATGGTAAGAGATTTAGATTCAAATCCAATCTTTGTCGGGGTTTTGGACTTTAGTTAGTATGACTATTTTATCTTCAAAATTATTACTTTTGTCTAATGTAACCAAAGGACTTCAAAGCTATTGATACTTTTTGAACCTTTGATGGAGTTCTAAAAACTTACGTATCTAGCATGATTATGAATTGCATTCACTTTTTTTTTATCTACTTTTATATGTCTGTCGTGTATGTACATGATTGGATACATAGGTAGGCATCAGGCTCACACCCTCTCTTTCAATGGTTCTTAGAGGAGCAAAGCAACTAGGGCTACTTTGTGATCAGAGAAATTAGTAGAATCGAGTTCTAATGGCATTTTTCTTTTAAGATTTGATTTGCTATTTCTGAGATCTTGAAACTTGAATGATTGAAACACAGTTGTACATTTTGGTTGGATGTGGTTTTGATGCCGAATGTTATGTTCCTAACTTTATACTTGATATGTTAAATTTATGAGACTGGATTTTTAGAGCCAAAATCAAACATTATCATCATATAAAAATTTTTTCTGCATGGTCTCCACCATCATTATTGGTGCAGAATCTGATCGATATCGGAACGAGCTGGAGTAGAGAAGGACGAGGTCGCCACCGATGATCTGCAAAATCAAGTTCCATCCGAAGTCGGTGGTGGTGGCTCCGGCGGGATCTTCCAACGATCAAATCAGCTCTTCTGGCCAATAGAAATGGAGTGCTCAGACAAAAGTTCGACAGAATTTTGGAAAAGAGAAGAGAGCTTAGAGCCTAGAGAAAATATATTTAGAGGATCTTTTTTTATAGACGGAGCTTATAGCAGATTGATAGTGACAGCTGCAGCCGTCTGATAGCGGACTGCTCGAGGCCTAATAGAGTCTATCACAGAGGGGGACGCCGCCTGTAGTGCTGCCTGAAGCAAACTATTGACGACGACCATAGCTGTCCGGTACTAAGCCACTCTGAGCCATGTGAGATTCGATATGGAGAGAGAGAGGCATCGTCAGACTGATAATGACCGTTCGTTGAGATTCAATAATCTAAGTTTGGAGGAAATAGGTGTTGGTCGGTGAAGAACTTCGACATATGTAAATTTCAGAGGAGCTCGAACTCCTAAAGAAAATACGTCTGGAGGAGATCATCCGAGAGCGATCCATTGGAGGAATCCGACTGAAGGAGAAGTTCGAAAGAAATTTGACTTCTGGAGGAGTTCGGCCGAAGAAGAAGTCCAGAAGGAGTTTATCTCTTGGAGAAGTTCGATCGAAGGAGAAGTTCGGCTCCTGTGAAAACTCGACTGAAGGAGGGATCCGAAAGAAGTTCGGCTTCCGTAGGAGTCCGACTGAAGGAGAAGTACGGAGGAAGTTCGGCTCTCGTAGGAGTCCGACTGAAGGAGAATCTGAAAGGAGTTCGACTCCCATAGGAATCCGACTGAAGAAGAAGTTCGGAGGAAGTTCGGCTCCCATAGGAGTCCGACTGAAGAAGAGATCCGAAAGGAGTTCGGTTCGACTGAAGGAGGGATTCGGAAGGAGTTTGGCTCCCATAGGCGTCTGATTGAAGAAGAAGTCTGAAAGGAGTTCAGCTCCTGGAGGAGTTCGGCCAAAGAAGAAGTTCGAAAGGAGTTCGGCTCCTGTAGGAGTCCGACGGAAGGAGGAGTACGAAAGGAGTTTGGCTCTTGGAGAGTTCGACAGAAATTCAATCGTTGGAGGAGTTCGACTGGGGCTCGACTGCTGAGAAGTTCGATCGATTGAAGGGGTTCGGCTGGGGCTCGACTGCTGGAGAGTTTGACCGATTGAAGGAGTTCGGCTAAGGTTTGGTCGCTGAAGCTCTTCCATGATTATCGATTGCATTGGGCTAAGCATTAGGCTGGACTTCGACAGGAGCGAGGTTTATCTCCAACAATAGTCTCCCCACTTTTGAGTTCGAAATTCGAAGGGAGTACAAAAAGGCGACTGTCGAAGTTCTTTTTTGGGCTCTGCATCCATTGAAGTCGAAGCTCGGGGAAGATTTTATTTTCAGCAGATGTTGAAGTTGAAGTCGAGGCTCGGGAGAGATCTTGTCTCCAACCAAGGTTGAAGTTAAAGTTAAGACTTGGGGGAGATCTCATCTCCAGCCGAGGTTGAAGTTGAAGTTGAGGCTCGGGGGAGATCTCATCTTCAGCCAAGGTTGAAGGAGATCTCATCTCCTATTGATGCAAACGTTGAAGCTCAGGAGAGATCCTATCTCCAATCGAGATTGAAGTTGACGTCGAGGCCCGGGGGAGATCTTGTCTCCAACCAAGGTTGAAGTTAAAGTTGAGGCTCAGGGGAGATATCATCTCCAGCCGAGGTTAAAATTGAAGTTGAGGCTTGGAGGAGATCTCATCTCCAGTCGAGATTGAAGGAGATCTCATGTCCTATTGACGTAGACTCTGAGGTTCGAGGAAGATCTTATCTCCAGCAACCGAGGTTGAAGGTGGAGCTCAGGAGAGATCTTATCTCCAGCGGTCGAGGTTGAAGGAGATCTTATCTTCTATTGACGTAGAAGCTAAGGCTTGAGAGAGATCTTATCTTCAACAACCGAGGTTGAAAGTAGAGCTTAAGGGAGATCTTATCTCCAGTAGTCGAGGTTGAAGGTGGAGCTCGAAAAAAATCTTATCTCCAACAGTCGAGGTTAAAGAAGATCTTATCTCCTGTTGACGTAGACTCTAAGACTTGGGAGAGATCTTATCTCCAGCAGCCAAGGTTGAAGGTAGAGCTCGGAAGAGATCATATCTCCAACGGTCGAGGTTAAAGAAGGAGCTCAGAGGAGATCTTATTTCCAATAGCCGAGGTTGAAGTTGGAGCTCGGAGAAGATCTTATCTCCAGCAACCAAGGTTGAAGGAGATCTTATCTCCTATTGACGTAGTAGCTCGGAGGAGATCTTATCTCTAGCAGCCGAGGTTGAGAAAGATCTTATCTCCTATTGACGTAGACTCTGAGGCTTGGGGGAAATCTTATCTCTAGCAGTCGAGGTTGAAGGTGCAGCTTGAGGAAGATCTTATCTCCAACAGTCGAGGTTAAAGGAGGAGCTCGGGAGAGATCTTATCTCCAGCAGTCGAGGTTGAAGTTGAAACTCAGAGAAGATCTTATCTCCAGCAGTCGAGGTTGAAGAAGATCTTATCTCTTATTGACGTAGAAGCTTGGAAAAGAATCTTATCTCTCTAGCAGCCGAGGTTGAGGAAGATCTTATCTCTTGTTGACGTAGAATCTCAGAGGAGATCTATCTTCAACAGCCGAGGTTGAAGGTGGAGCTCGGAAGAGATCTTATCTCCAGCAGTCGAAGTTAAAGGAGAAGCTCGGGGGAGATCTTATCTCCAGCAGCCAAGATTGAAGTTGGAGCTCGGAGGAGATCTTATCTCCAGCAGTCGAGGTTGAAGAAGATCTTATCTCATGTTGATATAGAAGCTCGGAGGAGATCTTATCTCCAACAGTCGAGGTTGAGGAAGATCTTATCTTCTGTTGACGTAAAAGCTCGGAGGAGATCTTATCTCCTGTTGTTGTCAGGCACAATGGGGCCGACTTTTCTCATGTTAGGATGAGGTTCTCTTCTTATTTCTAATGGACTGTGGGGGCACGTTATAGCCGTTGTCAGGGCCTCTTCCCCCATCTCATCTAAAATGAACGAGGTCTTCGACTTTGCTCATGTTAGGACAAGATTCTCTTTCTATTTTTAACGGACTATGGGGGCACATAAGGGCCATTGTCAGAGCCTCTCCCTCCATCTCGTCTAAAATGAATGAGGCCTTCGACTTTGCTTACGTTAGGACGAGGTTCCCCTCCTACTCCTAATGGACTGTGGAGGCACATAAGGGCCGTTGTCAGGGTCTCTCCTCTCATCTCATCTAAAATGAACGAGACCTTCGACTTACTCATGTTAGGATGAGGTTCTCCTTCTGTTCCTAACATGACCACTATTGATTGCTTCTTTCCTATCATCAGGTAGTTTTTGCATCGAAAAATAATAATGTTGAAATGGAGGAGTTTTATCAAAGAAAAATTACTAGCAGTACATTCTTAGATTCTCTGAGTCTCAAGTTCGTGGGAGCATTGTTCCTCCGAGCTTCTTCAGGTGGTAAGTTTCGAACCGAACGATCTTCTCTATTTTATATGGACCTTTCCAATTTGGGACAAGCTTCCCCTGGCTCTGAGGCTGAGAGATGGTGACTCGCTGAAGTACTAGGCCTCCTAGAGATAGTGTCAATGATGCCGAGAGGCAGTCGATCTCCTTGTTGTTCCTTCCTCATTGGTGGTTCTAGTTGTAGTAGCGCCATTGGCTTGCTTCAGGCCAACGTCTGTGGAGCATTGAGGGGGGCATAGTTGTGAAATCTTATGGGGGAAACTTTTTTGTGTCCTTCCGTAAAAAATTCGAGCTCACTTGCACTCGGAAGGGGGTCCATGAGCATGGTCGAGCTTCATTTGACCCTCCTATGAAACCTCCTGGGGGGAGAACTTCATGCCCTTTTATCAGAGCTTCTTTGATGATGAGCTCGAGGGGGAGTTCGGCCTTATTTGCGCTCGAGGAAAGTCCGTGAGTATGGTCGAACTTCATTCGGCCCTCCTGTGAAACCTTCTGGGGGGAGAACTTTGTGTCCTTTTATCAGAGCTTCTTTGATGATGAGCTCGAGGGGGAGTTCGACCTCGTTTGCGCTCGAAGGGAGTCCGTGAGCACGGTCGAACTTCATTCAGCCCTTCATCAGCCGTAGGTTTGCTAGACTCATCCGCCTGCCACTTTCCTATAGCTTCTTCATCTTTCAACTTGAAGGCTTCTTCCGTACGGGCATATCCCTCGGCCCGAGCTAGTAGATCGATAAAGTCCTAGGGTACTTCTTCTTCAGAAAGAACGACAAATCATTCTTCTGAAGGTCATCCTTGAGTGCGGCCATGGCGACTGATTGGTCTAGGTTCTGGATCTCCAATGCAACAGCATTAAATCGATGATATAAGTTTGGATGGATTCTTCCTCCTTCTGCTTGATGTTCATCAGAAAATCCGAACCTCGGCACGGAAGTCGACTGCTAACGAAGTGAGCCACAAACTGATGGCTTATCTGATTAAAGAAGAAGATCATACCCGATTTCAACATCGAGTATCAGTTTCTTGCTACTTTCTTTAAGATAGATAGAAAAACTCGACATAATATGGCGTCTGATGCGTCATAGAGCAGCATCATAGTCCGGAAGACTTTCAGATGATCGATCAGATTAGAGATTCCATCATAGCTTTTAAATCAGAGGAGCTTGAAGTTCGGCGAAATGGACTCTTGCATAATTCGAAAAGAGAAAGGGGGATCGATGCGGACGTTGTCATGGTGAGCTGGGGCAACATGACCGAGCTTCTCAATCTATCGATTCATCCTCCATAGTTTTTTATCGAGGTCGTCAACTCAATCACAGGTCTTGGGAGGCTTCCGACCGTGGATGGAAAAGATCCCTTCCGGAGAAGAACCATGATCCAAGCAAGGATCCTCTGCTCTCTGTTTTTTCTTCTTTGGGGTGACGGATATGCTAGCCCAAGTGCCCCTCCTTGGAACCGATTTCTGACATCTTGACAGTGAATTTTCTGATGGAACCGCCATCAGAGGCTACCGCATGGTCTGCACTATTTCAGTGATGCTCTGAACCCGCTGCATCAATAGGTTAAACTGCTCCAGATCTACCATGGCCGTCGGTGGAGGTGGTGACTGAAGCACCGATGATAGAGCAGGAATAGATTGATCTGGCTCAGATCTAGCGGTAGAAGCGGTAGATCTTTGGATAGTTGCCTTCTTTGGAGGCATTTTCTAGGATCGAAAAAAAAGATGGAGATGAACCTTGAAGGAGAAGGTCGGCAAGGTCGACTGAGCACTCCTTTAAGAACAAGGATACCTCAGAGACAGAGGTCCTTCCTCTAGCACCAATTTTGTTGGTGCAGAATCTGGTCGACGTCGGAACGAGCTGAAATGGAGGAGGACAAAATCACCGCCAGTGATTTATAAAATAAAGTTTCGTTCGGAGTCGATGGTGGTGGCTCTAGTGGGACCCTCGGACGATCAAGTCAGCTCTTCTGACCAATAGAAATGGAGTACTCAGGCAAGAGTTCGACAGAGTTTCGGAAAGAAGAAGAGAGCTTAGAGCCTAGAGAAAATATATCTGAAGGATTTCTTTTTATAGACGGAGCTTTTATTGGATTGATAGTGATAGTTGCAGCCATATGGTAGCGGGCCACTCGAGGTCTGATGGAGTCTATCATGGAGGAGGGCGCCTGTAGCGCCGCCTGAAGCAGACTAATGGCGACAACCATAGCTGTCCGATACTGAGCTATTATGGGTCACGTGGGGTTCGGTACAAAGAGGGAGAGGCATCATCAGACTGATAATGATCGTTCGTTGAGATTCAATAATCGAAGTTTGAAGGAAGCAGGCATTGATTGGTGAAGAGCTTCGACATACGTAAATTTTAGAGGAGCTCGGACTTCTAAAGGAAATACGTCTGGAGGGGATCATCCAGGAGCGCTCCGTTGGAGGAATCCGATTGAAAGAGAAGTTCAGAAGGGGTTCGACTCTTGGAGGAGTTCGGTCGAAGGAGAAATCCATAAGGAGTTCGCCTCCTAGAGGAGTTCGGCCGAAGAAAAAGTCCGGAAGGAGTTTGGCTCCTGCGAAAACTCGAATGAAGGAGAGATTCGGAAGGAGTTCGGCTCCCATAGGAGTCCGACTGAAGGAGAAGTGCGGAGGAAGTTCGACTCTCCGTAGAGTCCGACTGAAGAAGAATCCGAAAGGAGTTCGGCTTTCATAGGAGTCCGACTGAAGGAGAAGTTCGGAGAAAATTCGGCTTTCGTAGGAGTCCGATTGAACGAGAGATCCGAAAGGAGTTCGATTCGACTGAAGGAGGAATCCAAAAGGAGTTCAGCTCCCGTTGGCGTCTGACTGAAGGAGGAGTCTGGAAGAAGTTCGACTCCTGAAGAAGTTCGACCGAAGGAGAAGTCCGAAAGGAGTTCGGCTTCTGTAGGAGTCCGACAAAAGGAATGCGGAAGGAGTTCGACTCCTGAAGAGTTCGGCAGAAATTCGGTCGTTGGGGGAGTTTGACTGGGGTTTGGCCGCTGAGAAGTTCGGTCGGCTGAAGGGGTTTGGCTGGAACTCGACCGCTGAAAAGTTCGGCTGGCTGAAGGAGTTCGGCTAAGGTTTGGCCGTTGAAACTCTTCCATGATTATCGATTGTATTGGGCTAAGCATCAGGCTGAACTTCAATGGAAGCGGAGTTTATCTCCAACAATTATTATTTTGTGGGATAAATTGAGAGGCTACGATTGGCTTGCTCGTCAGTTGTCAATATATATTAGAATTTAGATTTTTTCCCGCAGTCAAGAAATCTTAATGTATATGAAAAGCAGCCACTCAAACATCCAGATCTCTAGGCTATTACCTTTGCTCACTAATATTCCACAAGCAGGATGGTCATGCATGAGTATGTATCAGTGCATCCTTGAATCACCTGCTCTTAACGACAGTCTAACTATTTCTGAAATCTAATGCGAATGATTTGCATCGATAGCTATCTAGCTTCTGGTAACAAAGCTTATGCAGCAATTGTTTTGTGAGTCCTCAAAAAACCTTGGGCTTCTAAATTTCGTATTAATTTGACAAATTTCCTTATAACTGGTTCAAATTGCTCTCTGAGTAGGAAAATTAGAACTTTTGGACTCTTCAGAGCTAACTTCTTGCTCATAAATTTTAAAGATAAAAGAACCTTTCATTATTTCCCTAAAAATATTAGGAGGCCATGAGATGAGCTGATTCGAGGCAGAAATTATAGATAAACCACCAAATTATTTTTTCCAGACTTAAGAGTTGCTTTATATGGTGATGGTGTTAACGAAAAGGAATTCTCTGCTTTATCAATTGCTATTATTCGACATAAATAAGATCAAGGACACATTCTTTATATGTGTTTTTATGTGTGTGTGTGTGTGTGTTGTACTACAAAATTTGGATGATTTAGGATAATGAATGTCATGAATTTGATGTTTTAATTGATTTAGTTATCTAATTGTAATTTGAAGTCCTTTGAGGAGATGAATTATAGGAAATTCATATCATCATTCATATATTTCTGTTCATTCTAATTTTAATTCTTAAAATTATAGGAAATTTTAAGAAGTGATTTTGATGGATGATTCACACATCAATCAACTAATAAAAATTTAGCTTTAGTCTTTTTTATATAGAATAATCATATTTTTATTGGCACAGATCCTTAAATGAGCTCTTACTTGGGGTGTCCCGCTCTGGACGGTAGAAAGATTTTAGAGGGTTTAACTATTGAAGAAGGGACTCTCTCTATAGAGGAGTTTCTAGCTCTCATTCTTGGGAGATGCTTTCACCAAAGCTCATGCTCATTTCAATCCCAGAAAAGAAAGAGCTTATGCAACATGAATAACAGAATTAAGCTGATTAAAACTGAAAAGGGCCTGATATGATGTTCATCATTAGATTTTTTTATTTTTTATTTTCCTCTCTTTTTGCTGATAGATATTTCTTTACTTATATAGAACAATATAAGATCTCTTATTTGGGCTCCCTCTCTGAGCAATAGAGAAACCTTGGGGACCTTAAGAAGGTGTAAATCTGGTCCAACAAATTGTTTGGAGGAACCTTGGCCCTCCTACATCATGGCAGTGAATCCTTGCAGTAGATTTCAACAAGGTGATATTCTGGTCAAACAACATCGTGGTGAGATGCAAAACTTTTCTTCGTCTCCTTATGGAAAATGCCCAGCTTAGATAATATCACAGCAATCAACTGGCGGTTCCGAAGGGCAATATCTCAGCTACTCTACGCTACTGGACTTTTATAAGCCACTCTTTTTGTCCCCATCCAATTTTTTCCATTTTGGTAAAATTGTCCCCATCTAATTAACACAAAGTCCTGCTTGGGATTAGCTCATGACGTGGCCGGGTCCATGTAATGGGGCCTCGTTCTAGATTGCATTGTAGGCTAGGGATCAGGTTACGGGATTTGAGAATCAAATTATTTTATATTACCTTTTTTTTCTTTTTATTTTTTTTGCTATTCTCAAGATTTTATCTATCTTAAGCATCAGATTTCCTCCAGCTGACTAGCTTCAATCTTTTATTCTTCATTTCTAATGTAGGTCCACATTTTTCTATGATAGATCTTTCATCTTCAATGACCAGCACTCTCCAAACCTTCACCATGGATAGAATTTTGGTGGCAATATGTCTAATCACACCGGTATAAAAATATGATCAAAATTTTCTTCGATTTGCTCAAGTTAATTTGAGCTCAGATATATTAAAGCCTTACAACCTACTCAACTTATCTCTAACAGCTTGCCAGATCATATAATGCCTGCAGCTCATGCTTTGCGTGCCTAGCCCAGCCAACTCCTATGTTAAAATATGGATGATGATCACACGTTCCAGGAAAAATAATCACCAACCACATGTTCCCCTTTTCTTATCCAATCCTTTATCTCACCAATCCCTCGGGGTATCCATACGTTCCACAAACACCCCCACCCTGTCCGTTTTAATCACCTTTTTTCGTTTTCTTGAAAAAAAAAAAAAATCCAGTTTCTTCAAATAAAAAAAAAAGAAAAGAAAAAATTTGATGGAAAAATAGGTGGGGGATAGATGGCGGCACAGGAGCAATCCGCCGAGAGGCCGCCAGATTTTGGTCTGCCTGAGGCGGTGTTGTCGGTGATTCCTTCCGACCCCTTCGAGCAGCTGGACGTGGCGCGAAAGATAACCTCCATCGCGCTCGCCTCCCGCCTCTCCAAGCTCGAGTCCGAGGCCTCCCGCCTCCGCCAGCGCCTCGCCGAGAAGGACGACCTCGTCGCCGAGCTCCGTGCTAAGGTCGAGACCCTCGACGCCTCCCTTGCCGACGTCTCCGACCGCCTCGCCCGCGCTGACGAGGAAAAGGTTTTCTTTCTTTTTCTTTTTCTTTTTCTTTTTTTTTTGTTTCAGAATTCTAGTGATTTTGAATGGGTTTTGGTGTTTGGATGCTTGCAGGAAACTCTCCTGAACGAGAATGCTTCGCTTTCCAACACCATCAAGAAGCTCAACCGAGATGTTTCTAAGGTACGCTTTTCATTTCATTTCTTTTGTCTCTTTGCTTTTTTTTTAAAATATAAATGTCACTATGAGAACTCCTCTAATGGATTACCTTGATTTGCTTTGGGATTCTCTCTTGTTATTGCAATGGAGAAAGAATGAAAAGATGATTCATTTCTAGTGTAGTTGATAATTTTTGATAGTGGTCTCTACTCTTGCATGGACTTCCAGATTTTTATTTAGACTATTACAAGGAAAGGGAAACAATTCTTCTTCTTCTCCCTCCTCCCGAAACAACCTAAATAGCTTTCAAAGTTGAGTTGATTCATAGAGCCCTTCCAACTTTGCATTTTAATGATAATTTATTTTTTGTCCTTTCTCCCTCGCCAAATGTGCATTTTCGATTAGAGAACTATGTTTCAGAAAATAATATAAGACTTGCTTTTCTCGGTGTCTATTGATAACCTTTTATGACTGGAGAAAAGAAAAGGTAAAAAGTTTCTTAAGTTGTTTATTCTTCTATGAATCCACACTTTTTTTTGTTTTTGCTTTTGCTAAATTTACTTATATCTTAATGAAACAAAAGCTTGTGCCTAATTTGAGCAGTCTTACTTATAGAAACTATATATTGTAATTTAATCAATCAAAATTGATTTTTCAAAACAAAAATTATATAATATACTATTTGTTCTGATGTTCAATACTTCTAGACATCTCATGGATGTACCAACCCTTTGTGGTGTTTAATTGGCTCGATGATTTAGAACCTTGTCTTGGATTTAATAGAAAGAATATTACATCAGATTGCTAAGTGAGAATATTACATCAGATTCCCTGGTGACTATTTTTCACAATCAAACAGCACAACAAAGTACTAGTCTAACATTATCAAAAATTGTCCTGGGTGATCTTGTTCCATAGGCACACTAGCTTCAATCATTCTTCGCTCCTTATATTGACAAAATTGTACTTCTTTAAGGAACCATGTGCACATCCCTATGCTAAATGTGGGCCCTTATTTATAAAATCAACTACCAAGAAAAGAGAACTAGAATGGGTCTGCAAATTTCTAAGCTAAAAGGCTTGCATGTACAATCTTGACTGACTGCCAAAAATGACTTTTCTTCTTCATAGTGTAGAATGCTGAGTTTATGTGATGAAATAATAGGAAAAAACATGTATGTGTGCATGCACACATGCATGCATGTAATATATGTATATATATAGAATAATATGTATGTATGTATCTATGTTCCTATGCGTGTGTATGTATCTTGGAGATTGGTGTGAAATGTGGATATGTCTATAAATATGTGTATATGTTTTTTTTTTTTTTTTAATGTTGAAATAGAGGAGGCCCTAGACACCCCACCCCAACCCCAATTAGGCTCTTTGGTAAATCAATAACAAGCTTGCAGAATTAGAACATTTTATCAAGGGTAAGGGCCGAAAATTTTGAGGGCCAATACACTTGGATTAGAATCCACAATCTCTCATTAGATGCAAGAGGGTGTATCACTAAGTTAAAGCTCCAATACATGTGTGTGTATGTATGTACCTATGTGGGTGGTTAGAGGTTGGTGTGTTCATCAATGTATTTTTTGATATAGGGGCTGAAAATGATCCAAGCTTTAGATTGAGTTTGCATTCTAACACAAAGGAAAAGTGTGAAATATTTTATCCATACATCAAAATTGATGGACGAAAGGCATACATAGTAGAGTCTACACAATTTTGTAATTAAATTAGACTAGTGATATGTTACATAAATCGTAAGCATTTTGTATAAAACATCCATTCATTTATTTTATTTTATTGGATTGTGTTAGGTTGGTCCTAGTTCATTTTGGGTTTAGGCTCAGCCTCAATCCAACTCAACCTGATGTCAAGTTGGAATCTTGGATCTGAAGCCCAAGTGCTTAACCCAAATTCATTGAACCTCAGTCAACCCAAACCAACAAGTGAGTTGGGCTAGCCAAGTTTAGGATAAGCCGAAACAAGTAGTACTGCTAATAGTATATAGAAACTATACTTCAACTTTGATTTTTTTTTTTTTTTGGGGTAAAATGGAGTGATCATACCAAGGTTTAAATCCCGTGGGATAGAGGTATCCCGGTATCTCTATGAAACAGGATGCCCCACTGTCATGTCCCATCCTGACAACTGTCCTGGTAGATATCCTCCATCTTTCTCCCTTATTTTTTTTCTTTTGTTTCTTTCTTCTCTTTCTTTCTTTTCTTTCCTTCTTTCTTTGCTTTCTTTTTCTCCTATCTAACTTTCGTTTTTCTTTCTTTTTCTTATCACTTCCTTTCCTTTTCTTCTTCTTTCTCTTTTCTTTCTTCCTTCTTTCCTTTCTTTTTCTTCTTCCTCCCTTTCTTTCTTTCATTTTTCTTCTTCTTCTTTCCTTTCACATTTTTCCTTGCTTCATCTTTCTTTCTTTCCTCTTTCTCGTTCTCTCCTTACACGAATGGGTTTTGGAGTCCCAACCATGTCCCGGTCCTATTTTCTCATAGGAATGGGACAGGCAGTTGGGACACCCCCTATCCCGTTAAGACGTAAAATCTTGATGTCTTGTATGGATATATCCAACAAAATCAAAAAATAAAATGTCACGAAGAGCAACTGGAGAAGCCGTCGCCTCAGTCCATAAGATTTTTTTTGAATGCTAAGCAACGTAAGAGGCAACCCAATTTGTAGCCCCATTTGCCTCTTGATAAACATGCCTAATGCCTAGAAAAACTATCCAAGCCGTGCTAAGCTTTAGACTATCCAAGCTTTGGGTTGGGTTTGCATTCTAACATAGAGGACAAGTTTGAGATATTTTAGTTGTCCATCAAAATATATGAATGAATGGCATAAATAGTAGCACTTATACAATTCTATATTTCAACTAGATTAATCATACAATTACATGAAACATGCAAGCATTCTATATAAAACATGTATTTATTTATTTATTTCTCGGACTAGGTAGAGTTCGATTTGGGTTGAGGCTCAATTGCAACCTAATTCAACTTGGGGATAGTTGGAATTAGCCTCAGTTCCCAGACCCAAATTTATAGAACCTCAACCACCTCAAACCAATAAATGAGTTGGGCTAGTTAGTTTTAGGTTAAGTCCGAACAAGTTGTACACCTAATAATATCACATTTAGAGGTTAGATTTTCACCTAAGTTTGGGAAACCACTGATCGTAACTCAATTTCATAATTTCTACATAGTGCAATAACATTGCTTAAGTTTTCCATACCTTTGTGCATGTATTTTCCTGAATCTTCCCCATGTGTATATTGAATATCAATTCAAAGATGATACTTGTTAAAGTTTCTTATGTAAGAGGTTGAGGGTTTCCTTTTGGGATCAACCAACCTATGGAGGGGCAGGTGAAGGTCTTGCAAGTTTAGAGTCTAGGCTCAAGTAATAGCTGGGGTTAACCCTGTTGGGATGTAGAAGCATGTGATTAATTTTGCTTGCAATAGAAGAGAAGCTAATTTATAATGCCTAAACACCAAGAAGACCCATCCAATGTTCTTTGACCTCAAAGGGAATTTAGGTTATCTAATTTAGAGAGATAATGTCATAATGACAAAAATGTTTTTTTAGATTTTGTAGTTTTTTTAATGGATGCAAAGAAAATAAAACCTTAGCTATTATAACTAGTTGGAGTTTCACCCATCAATCACTTAATCCAACAGTCAGATAGTTCTTTGTAGGGGCTTCTGATGCCCCATTAATGCTGTATTGCCTTCAATAGGGGGCTTTCCTAGAGCTACATTTGAGGAAGTGCCATATGGTTGCATCAAGGTTGTTATGGAGTTGCACCGGAGCAAAGGTGGGGTTCCATCTAAGGTTTTAAATCTCATGGGAAGGTGTCCCAGTTTTTTCATGAAAAGAGATGCCTCACTATCCTGTCCTCTCCTAGCAGTGATCGATCATGCATCCTGGTGGATGTTCTCCATCTCTCTCTCCTTCCTCTTTCCTTTCTTTCTTTTTATTCATTCTTTCTTTTTCAATTTTTTTTGTTCGACCTTCTTTTCTTTCCTTTCCTTTTTCTTTTTTTTATGATCTCATACATTCTTTCTTTTTGCCTTTTTCTTCTTCTCTCTTTCCTTTCTTTCTTCTTTCCTTCCTTTCTTTTTGTTCTCCCTTTCTTTCTTTCATTTTTCTTCTTCTTTTCTTCCACTTTTTTCCTTTTTTTCGTCATTCCTTTCTTTCTTTCCCCTTTTTTCTCCTCTTCCTGCATGGATGGATTTCAGAGTGCCAACTCCGTTCTAATTAGGGGTGGCAAAATGCAACCCGACCCATCAATCCAACCCATGTTCGATCCACCATAAACAAGTTCGGATTTAGATAAAATGGGTTTGGATTGTAAACAGGGCGACTCGCTTAATTTGTTTGTTATTTGGGTCGGATTCGGGTTCTAACTTGCTGACCAGTGTAACCCATTTATTATATGGTCGGGTCAGATTGGATATCCGATTGGCACCTATTTACTTTTAAATAAAGTCTACATTAATGCCTTTTGCTTCTGAAATCCATTTAAATTTTAAAACCAAGCAACTCTACCTAAGTGGAGCGCACTTTCAAAAAAATAATAAATAAATAAGCATGCTGCGTGCTACAGAGAGACACTTGCCGTGCCACCCACATGGTTCCGTGGCTCCCACATTAGGCTATCCTTTCTCTTTTGAATAGCTAACAGCCTATTACCCCCCGCCCCCCCCCCCCCACCCCGCAAAAAAAAAAGCTGCCTACCTATTACCTGCTCATGAGTTTTCCTTTTAAAAGAAAAAAAAAACATTCATGAGTCGTGCCTATTCCTTTCAAAAAAAAAGCTGACAACCTATTTTCCTTTCAAAAAAAAAAGCTAACACCCTATCTTTTCTTTGAATGAAGAGAGCCCTTCTCGTGACCGAAAAAGAAAAACCCTCTTCCTCCACCTTCGTATTCCTCTCCACCAAAAAAAGACTTCCTTCAACCCTCCGACTGCCCCCTTCCTCGCGCCACTGCTGCAAGAAGTGGCACCTAGAAACCCTCCATCGAGAGCAATGATCGAGTCCAGCAAGTCTACACCATTAATGAGTTTGGCGATGCCCTAAGGTCGACCAAAAATGAGCTGGTTGTTGTCATGTATGCCGCTGCATCCACCCTTACATGGTGGAGCTCAACCGCATGTGCAACGATGTTGACTCCTCATCATGGATGATAAGTCTAACGAGACCTGCGAGCTCTGTCGATGAGAAGGCATTAATGAGGTCCCACATTTTACCTTCTACAAGGGCATGGAGAAGATCCACAAGGAGGAGGGCACTAGCCCCGACCAAGTAGTCGGCAACGTGCTATACTACGGCGACAACCACTCCAAAGTGATACAGCTCTATTGTCAGAAGGATGTCGAGGCATTGATCGCCCAACAAGCTTGATTCCTTGCTCCAAAACTTTTGCTATCGTAGCTCCGCCGCAACAAGCCAACCACTTCCCTAGATTTCCAAAGCCCTAATGTACTTTTCTTTCCGCCATCTCTCTCCCTGTTTGTCTCTATGTTTTGGATTTAGGTTTTGGTAGTAGATCAGGTTAAACAGGTTGGCCGTTGGGTTGGGTAAAGCATTTAACCTATTTATTAAATAGGTTAAATGGGTCAGATCGGGTTAGATTATTTATTAAACAAGTTGGGTTTGGTTTTCAAGATTTGATCTATTTAATAAACAGGTTGGGTTCAAATTTAGGCTTTTCTGACCCAACCCGAATATGATTTGATCTATTTATAACCAATCCGATCCGATTGCCCCTCTAGTTCTCGTTCTATTTTCTCATAGGAACGGATGGGATGGCTGGGACACACCATATCTTGCTAGGACATAAAACCTTGATCCCATCAAAGAAGAACCTTCAATATTTTGTGTTTTGCATGTAGTATCGAAGTAAGATTTGCCATACTGATTAGTATCATACCGTACTAGATGTACCATATCGTATTGGTACTAAATCGTTATGCTATCTTATACCGTATTGACACTATATGCCTCGCCATATCATACTATACCATATGCCAACACTATAATAGAATGGTACCAATATAGCGCCCGACACTGAGATGATGAACCTCGATCAAAAGAGTAGTTTACTCAGGATATTTATAGTATTCTAGGGCCTCTTACATTGACTAGGACATAGGTGTAGAATATTGATTAAAATTACTTAATCCTAAAGAAATAGAACATTCCTGATAAACCTACACCTAAATGGTGGTTACATGGCTTCTGCGAAGTCAGGAAGCACTCAGAATATTGTCTAGAGCTTCTACAATTGTATACAGGCCATCCAACCATTTCTACACCTACAAGGACTGAAAAATGGATTATGAAAGTCTAGTGGCATATATTTTTGCATCTGAATGAGCTGAATGGTTGGGTTCTTGCTGTCAAATTTAGCAACTTCAGCAATACTCACATCTAAGGTTTGTTATATAGGTTGGTACCATACCGTACCAATACCAAACTGATGCAATGTCTCATACCATACCGTGCAGAACCGTATACTGCAGAACCGTGCACTCCCTCCATTATTTTTATTAAAATCTTAATTATCTAGAACCATTTGGCTATTCTTGTCAAATTTTAAGAATTTCATCAACCATTATAAAAGTTCAATTTTCTCTCAATGTTTGAACTACCTTTTTGAGGGTATACTCTTGGATAGATAATCAGGTTCTTTATCAAAATGTTTCTTTATCAAAATGTAGAATGCATGCCAAGTACAGAATGAGAGGTTTAACAACAATTATTAGAAACTTTGCCATATTCCTTGGTCAAACTCAAAGCCACATAACACCCATGCAGGTTTTCCGCAGCGACCAGTTTCTTCAAATTCATATTGTTTAATTCATTTTCATTGGATATTTTGATGCATGTAAAGCCTAGTTTTTGGCAGTGTAATGAAAAGTGTGAATAGAATCTCTCACAGTCAAGATGGTATTTTAAAACTTGCCTTTTGTTATGCCATGATTGTTGTTGGCTTATGCAGTTGGAAATTTTCAAAAAAACACTCGTGCAGTCACTTCAGGAGGAAGAAGACAGTCCTGTAAGTTATAATGTTTGAGAATCTTCATGTAATCACTAGTTGACTTCTCGGAATTTAGTCATTTTAGTTATCAAAAAAGAGTAGCTGAAAATCAAGCCTTTTCTATTCTTATAGATAAAATTTCGTAGTTTACCATTTGAGTAACAACATGGTGGTTAGACTAAGATCATGTTCTTATAGCAAGTAGGAGCTCCCAGGGTGGTTCCAGAAAAGATGACAGACACCGCAAGTTTCTCAACTGGATCACTTGATGAAGGTATTCTATTGCAGTGACACTATATGCACTGAATTCAGTTTTAATTATTGTATGCACTAAGGTATATGTCATCATTGGAATAAGAATCATGAGGAATTACATGTTAGTCTATCTATTGTTAAATATCTTGTTGTGATATTAAATGTATATACTGTTAAAGAACATTTTGGATTATTTTGTCAGATAAGAATGCAGCCCTGCCGCCATTGAAACCATCTTCTGTACAAAGTCAATTCTCAGACACCGCAAGTTCAATTTCAGAGGATGGTGGTTATAGTGGAACAGATGGTATGCCCGTTGGGCATATTTTGGCATTTTCAGTTTCGATCCCAATTGTATGTTTTGATTAATATCAAAACTGCTCATTCTCACTGATGATATGCTTGCAGGCTCCAAACAAGGCAAACCATATGTCTTATTAACATCACGGGGTAGCACACCTAGGCTCACTCCACCAGATTCTCCTCCTAGACGACATTCTATGTCATTTTCAACTACAAGGAACCTGTTTGATGAGAGGTCATCAATATTTTCTTCCATGCCATCAAGCCATCACAGCTCATTTAGCTCTCCTTTCGATACGGGAGCCCAAACAGGTTAGGTCTCAATATTCTTATGGATGTTTTAAGAAATAGCATGCTTATTTTAAATTATTGAGCAAATGTGCTGCCAAGATTCTTTTTACCTGTAGTTCTTGATATTGGATTGCTATATCCCATACAAACTTGTTTTGATTTGAATGGCTATATAGACAGACATAGGATGTAACATAATCTAATATCTATTCCACTATTAAGCTAAACCTCCTGAGCATGCTTGTGAGGCTCCATTGGGGTGTTGTCCATCTCTTTGCACATGCATTGTGCATGCGAAACTCTAGTATATTGTCAACAAGGACTCAGGAATTAGTTCACTATTGTGAGCGGATCATACCTTTACCACAAGTATAGCTGTTTGTACATACTGACCGATAAACTTAAGAGCTGCCATCTTTCCTGATTCTGTCTGTTATCCAATCATATAATTTGTTTCAGGACGGACCCGAGTTGATGGAAAAGAGTTCTTTCGCCAAGTCCGGTACAAAGTTTATTTTGCAAAGCATGTTGATTTTATCATTCTTTTTCATAACAATATTAGTGCTTCCTGCACTTTTGGGGCAACAGCAAAAGGGAGAAAAAAAGAAGAAGAAGAAAAAGGAGGAAAAAAAATGAAAAAAGAAAAGAAGAGGGGAAAAACAGATGCCGCTTGTCAAAATATATATCAACCTTGAACTTGTTTTTACATAGAAAAGGGTCCACAACAAAACCAGTTAAACATTGTTGCTGATGCTATAATAACACACATATCTTATTTTTCTCTCATCCAGGAGCCGTCTGTCTTACGAGCAGTTCAGTGCTTTTCTAGCCAATGTAAAAGAATTGAATGCACATAAACAAACAAGAGAGGTATGAACAGATACAAGCCCTGGCCAGCTTTATCACCATATTTCTAACTTAATTCAAGGATTCTTTTGGTTCATTTCCAGGAAACGCTTCAAAAGGCTGACGAGATTTTTGGTCCAGACAACAGGGATCTTTACACCATATTTGAGGGTCTGATCACCCGTAATGTCCATTGAATGTGAAACAGGAGGAAATGATATATATACTTTCTTCCCCTCTAAGAGCTGGATGAGTCTTTTTAATTCCTGTTTCCATATGTATAAAATGGTCAGCTCTATTTATTTGTGTTAATAGTTAATTGTAAGAAAATTTAGTTTATATTTTTGTGCTATACTCAAGCACCGGTCTGTAATAAACAGTGTATAAAATGGTTGTAATGGCATTAATCTTCAGAGACTTTGGAAAAACTGTAAAAAGAGGAATGGGTGACCAATGTCTCATCTTTTTTTAAGTTCATAGAACATTGTGGAAGGTAACTTGATCTGTTTTACCACATATGCACTAATATTGTTTAACATAATAGAATCTCAATGACTATCAAGTATTCGGGAAAATGTTGCTAAAGGTTTATAGTTTTCATAGTATAGTTTATCCGATTTGACCTTAAGAAACTCTATGGAAGCTGGCTGAAGTAAAAGATTGGCATCGTTAAGCCGAGGCTCAGACCTTAAAAATATAAAAAAGAAATGTCCAATTTTACAATGAAAAAGGCTGATTAATAAAAAGACTTTCTTAATTTTAATCGAAACCAAATTTTAATTCTGGTGACACAGCCTTTGCCGCACTTTTATTTCATGCAAGCATGCGTTCCTCTGCCATGTCTAGGCTAGGTTGGGATGCTGATTGGGTGAGCCCAAACTTGAGTCTCTACTTGTCAAGCTCAACCAAGCTTAGTGCTACCTAGGAGGCCCACCAGTCTTTTTTTTTCAAATAAGGGCCCAGATATTCTTAATGATGCGAGAATTCCACATTTTCTTGGAGCAGAAGATATCTGCATGTGAGAATAATACCTCCTACATATTTAGTAGTTATTTGCATTTATAGGAATCTTGTTGACCATGCATGCCATTATATGTTTGTCAAAATGAGACTTGTCTTTTTTTTTTGTTTTTTTGGTAATTGTTGAATTATTCAATCTTCAATTGTTTTTTTTTTGCTAAATATGTATGCATTTGTCATATCTTAGAAATATTTCATGTCACCGATCTTGTTGTTAAAATAGCTTTGTGAAATGCATAAATTGATGATCCCTGTTAGGAAGACCACCAAAGGGATGAAGGACAGCAACAAGGCGTCGTATAGCCGGAAGTCTTATTTAAGGTGGAGTATTAACGGGTGAACGTAATTTCGTCAACACAATGAAAGTATTTTCTCTTAGGATTTTTTAATCATCAATTTTTCTTTTTCTAACCAATAAATAGGCATGCAATAAGCATGCAAGTGATTCAAGAGAGTGTTTCGTGAATGACTTTGATGTAAGCAATTCGCAATTTAAACAGTTTGAAGATCCAAGTTCATGATTGCCAACAATTCAATATGTTTGGAGCACTTGAATGACTCAGTACGAACCCAGCAAATGATCAAATGCCTGGTATCAGATTTCTCTAGGCGTTAGATTGTTTTATTAATAGAGTTTTTGAAAGTTTTATGATTCATGAAGTTGTGGTTTTAAATTTGGCGACTATTGTTTCATTTTCTTGTTGGATTTTTACTAAAATGCCTGATCTCTCATGTTTCTTGCCACAAGTTTCTCACCATTTTGGAAGCATTAAGACGAGGCTGAGAACAAACTCATGTTTGGCAAGCCTGAGAAAAAATTCCAACATAACGAATATATAAACCCAGAAAACTTGACCGTAATGTCCTAAAAATGTAAAATAAATCCAAACCACTATCTAAAACTTGTAAATACAAATTTAGCTCGATACAATAGTGCTCGACATGAAGATAAACCATATGTGTTCATCCTTGCAATTCAACCAGTTATTCGTTGTTATTTGTCTGTACACTAAAGATTTTGTTACAAATATCCTTAGGTGTTAAAAAAGGTGGTAGTGCCTAATCATTTTAAGAAAGCTTTTACTTTTTCAAATTGTATAAGTATAAAGCAAAGCTTCTTTTTTTTTTTTTTAATGGGTTTTGTCATAATATTTTGTTCTTGGCATAATTCCTTTCTTACCAAAGATGGATCCAGGTGATAATAAGAAAGGAGGGATCCCATATTAGTTGTGAATCAAGGATGTCTCTAACTCATATAGAAAGGGACCCTTTTTTCCGCATGAGGCATCTTTTGGATTGAAATTTGAAAAGATAGAACCATGAGGCCTATAAGCCAGAGCAGTACCTCACATGCCAAGCCATAAGTTCTTGGAAGCAATATTGGTGGCCAATATAGGTCTCGAATTTATGACTATGATATACCTCCCGCCTCTCCTTGATTGGAGGGGTTATGATGATTATAAGGAAGGAGAATACTATTAGTCCCATATTGATTGTGAGTCAAAGAGAACTCTGGCTCATATAGGAAAGAACCATTTTTCCTGCATTAAAGTTCTTAATAAACAGGAATTTTGAATTGAAGTTCCTGATTATTTAAGGGAAAAAAATCAAAAATATCATGGTAAGGTTTGCAAGAGGGATACGTAAACGTGCACTCAAGATATTTTCTTGGTGTTAGCTTGCTAAATGAGAGTGAAGCATTAGTACTATTTCTTCCATGAGAAATTGCATTCCTTCAATTTAAAAAAAAAAGAAATAAGAAATTAGGATTGAAATCTCTCCTAACCATAATAAACAAGGAGCAAAGGTTTAATCAACAATTGAAATTGGATAGTTACCTAATAAGGCCCAATGGATTAAAGTTGATATCAGATACAAAATGCTACCTCTTAAGCTCAATCAAACATCTTGTATAAGGTTAAAAAGAAGAGAATTAGAGGTAGAGATGAGAATATATCGCAGAATATAAACAAATGCAAGTATTGTAATGAGAGCATCATAAAAAGACTTGGAAAAATCTAATATTGAAAAAATCTCAAGCTTTAATATCCTCATTTCTCAATCAAAGATCTTGTATAAAGTTAAAAAGAAGAGAATTAGAGGTATATATGAGAATATATCGCAGAATATATACAAATGATGTTAGAATTTGACGTCTCGAATTCAACCCATAGCAAGAAGAAAATTAGTTTTCAGTACAGCAGTCAGGTCGGCTCTAATACACAGTCGAGTCGGCTCGAACCACAGCTGAGTCAGCTATCTTAAGTAGACAGATAGCAGAAGTCTGAATGAGACACAGTCGAGCCAGCTCGATCCCTAACCGAGCCGGCTCGATAGAGACGAATAGAATATGATGGAATTTTTTCTATTTGGACTCGAATTATGATTAATCTAAGGGATCTATGAGAGTTGCACATGGACCACAGAATTCAGCGACCATAGGGTTATGGTCATGATCTGAAGATCGAAAAATATTTTAAGACTCTATCAAGAACATGTTCGACTCATATTAGGAGAATGAGTCATATTAGGACTCCTGTGAACTACTGAGAAGAGGATTATCATCCTATTTAAAGGACTGAGGTACTCTGGAGCAGAAAAGATGGCGCATGTGGCACGAGAGGCACGTAGAGAGGCTCAAGCAGCCATCGAGAGAAGCTTGGCAGAGCATCGAGTACGTACAACCCGCGAGAGAGAGAAGTAATAGGTGCATAGTATCCGATGATGAGGCTGTAAGGGTAGAGCATCTTGTAGCTTCTGTGAATTTTTTTGAAATTTTGAGAGAGCTTTTGTGAGGGTAGCTTCTAGTTGAGAGCGATTTATGTATGGTGAGTTGAGAGTGGGTATTCTTTTCTTATACCTATTTTTTTCTTTTATAGTAAAGCTTTGCATGCTCCATGGAGATGAGCCTTTAGGTTAATCCACGTACTTGATTATTTTTTTATTTTATTTAATTTTTTTATCATAATAATTTGGTATTAGATCCTTAACAAGCGGTATCAGAGTAGCTGATATCCCAATAGTTTGGTATTAGAGCGAGTTGATACCATAATAATTGGTATTAAAGTCAAATAGTACCAGAGCACATATTGTAGCAGTGGATAGAGATTAAAGAATATGGAGAAGACAAGCACAATTAAAATGGAGATCAATAGATTCGATGGGAAAGATATTTTTTTCTTATGGCAAGCAAGGATAAAGAATGTCCTCATCTAATATGAGTTGATCGATGCTCTCTTATATGATGAGATGCCAACCACCATAGAGGTGAAGGATTGGAAGTGGATTCAGAGTAGGCAGTGAGCATGATCTGCTTGTACCTAGCGGATGATATGGTGATCTATGTACTTGATGAGACTTTTTCGATGGTGCTGTGGTCGAAGCTCGAGGAGTTATACATGGTGAAGTTGCTCACCAACATGCTATTTCTTTGGAGGCAGTTTTATTAACTATGGATGGACGAAGGCCAAAACGTGCAGGAGCATTTATCCAACTTTCAGAAGATCTTCACTGACCTTCTCAGCGTTGGTAAAAATATTAAGGAGAAGATCAGGGCGTTGGTCTTGCTAACATCGCTCCCTCCTTCATATGAGTTTTTGGTGACTGCTCTTCTAATAAAAAAAAAGTGCCATCAAGATGGACAAGGTCAATGCAGCGATACTCCAGAACGAGATTCTTAGGAGGAAGAACCCAGCTTTGAGCTCAGATGACGGCAGCTCAGCTTTAGCGATTTTTGAAGGATCAAGAGGCAGTAGATGGAGCGGCAGAGAATCATGAGGAGGATGATTCAGGTCTAAGACGAGGGATCAAAGCAAGATCAGATGCTACATGTGCGATGAGTTGGGGCATCGAGTCAAGGATTGCCCACAACTTAAGGATCAGACGAGGGCTACTGCAGTGATGACCAATAGCGAGTTAGAGGATGATGTCCTGGAGATATCTAACGAGATATCTAATTCTTTCCAATAGTGAATTTTAGATTCTACATGCACATATCATGTTTGTTGTAGAAAGGAGCACTTTGACTCCCTGAAGAATAGTGATGGCACTATTTATCTACCGGATGGATCAAGCTGTATGATTAGAGGCATTAGGATGGTCAGCTGAAAGACATATGATGGTGCAGTGAAAAGATTGAAAGAGGTTCGATACATACCCAATTTTAGATGGAATCTTATCTCACCGAGTAGATTGGATTTAAACGACTATCGGTGGATAGCTGATGATGGAATCCTGAAGGTCATGCATGATGATAGGATGATATTAGAGAAAAAAAAGAAAATAAAAGGACATTACTATCTAGCTGAAAGTTCAGTGCGAGGTGGAGCTTCAGGAGCTAGAGGGAGCCCAGTGCAAGGTGGAGATGGATCAGGCACAAAATAGAAGACTCGAGAGGACGAGAGGCGACGTCATAGAGTAAAGTTTCTATTACCGTAGGAGAATTCTCCAAGCAGATCTTTGGTCAAAGTGGATACAGCCCATGATAGAGATGAGATTGAGCGGTCTAGCTTGACTTCCACGTTTGTCCATCCATGATCAATAGACGTGCTTCAGAGCATGGAGGCGAGATGAATCACAAGCTCTCAAAGTCAGGTGGAGACCGAATGTCAAGTTGAGATGGAGATTATTAGAATTTGATATCTCAAATTCGATCCACAGTAAGAAGATAATCAATTTTTAGTATAGCAGTCGAGCCATTCTGATATGCAGTCAAGCCAGGTTAAACCACAGTCGAGTCGGCTCTCTCAGGCAGATAGACAACAAGAGTCCGAATGAGATGCAATCGAGCCAGCTCGACCCCTGATCGAGTCGGCTCGATGGAGGCAAATAGAATGCGATGGAATTTTTTTTGTTAAGACTCAGATTGTGATTAATCCAAGAGGTCTACGGAAGTTGCGCATGGACCACAGGATCCAGCAGTCATAGAGGGTTACAGTTATAATCTAAAGATCGAAAAATATTCCAAGACTCCATCAAGAATATGTTCGACTCATATTAGGAGAATGAGTCCTATTAGAACTGCTATGAACTACTAAGAAGAGGATTCTCATCTTATTTAAAGTACTGAGGTGCTGTGGAGCAGAAAAGATGATGTGTGTGGTATGAGAGGCACGTAGAGAGACTCAGACAACTATCGAGAGGAGCTTGGCAGAATGTTGAGTACGTGCAGCTCGTGAGAGAGAGAAGCAATAGGTGCATAGCATCCGATGATGAGGCTATGAGGGTAGAGCATCTTGTAGCTTCTGTGGATCTTCTTAGGATTCTTAGAGAGCTTTTATGAGAATAGCTTCTAGTTGAGAGAGATTTATATATGGTGAGTTGAAAGTGGGTGTTCTTCTCTTGTACTTATTTTTTCTTTCATAGTAAAGCTTTGCATGCCCTATGGAGGCGAGCCTTTAGGCTGATGTACTTGATTATTTTCTTATTTTATTTCTTTCTTCTTTCTGCCGTAATAATTTGGTACTGGATCCTTAACAAGCGATATTAGAGTAGCTGATATCCTAATAGTTTTCATCAGAGTAAGTTGATACCACAACAAATGCAAGTATTGTGATGAGCTTGGGCATCATAAAAAGACTTGCAAAAATCTAATATTAAAAAAATCTCAAGCTTTAATATCCTCATTTTTTGCACCAAAAAAGCCTGAGAGGTAACATAGCACTATTTTGACTTTAATAATATTTGTCATATATCAATTGCTTATCATTGAAATGTTGCAAGCTTAAGGTAAATGGCTCGAGAGGAAGAGTGTCAACTATAGAAGGTATACATATAGTGCGTGTAGCATCAAGAGAGGAAAACAATAAGGGCCCTTTGGGTCATGGTAAAATTTTTTTTCATTAAAATAGTTTCTTAGAAAGTTTATTCATAAGAATCTGATGTCTGAAAAAATAGTTTTGGTATGTTTGGTTCACCATGGAAAAATGACACATTCCAAAGTATCTTATGTTTCATTGAGCATGTACTTTCTTGAAAAAGCTGTATAAAATATCTATTATATTCTTAATTAAAGAAAAGATCCTATCCCATTCTATTCATGATTTTAAGGATGCTAGAAGAAAAAAGGATCCCAGTTCTCTTCCCATGTAAATCCAAAAACTCATATCCCATAAGAGTTTTTCTTTTCCATAAAATATGGAAAATTTATTTCCATATGGATATCATTTTTCAATCTCTCTCATTTCAAAACTCCAACAAAACAAGTGGGGTCGTTCATTTTGTCATCGACCATACTTCTTCCTTCTATTTATGTGAACCAAACAAGTCCTGAAGGAAGACCCCACAAGTAAGTTGAAAGAATAAAAACTTTAGGTGGAGAAGATAATACCTACAATCTTGATTGATGTTCGACAGATATACCTATCATCAAATTTTGTACCTTATTTGCTTTTAAGGTATTTGGATTATTGTGATGATTGTTACTAAATATAATTTATTGGTTGATATATGGTTAAATCTCAATCTTAGTCTTTTGTTTTAACAAATTGCATATTTGATAATATTTTTTCTAAGAGCAATAGAGCTTACATTGGATCTAGATCTGATTTTTTCCTATAATGACAAGTTAATATATTCTACAATAATCAAAGCAATATTCTTGCAATGGGATATCTTTTGAATGTAGAAATGTTAATAAATTTTTCTCATATATTTTAGGAGTATGTATATAAGGAAATATAATTTTTTTGCAATGAAGTGAAATTTCTAGTGCTTTCAGTGGTTATATATGAGCTGCAATTCCACTTAATTGAGTGATTGAAGGGCAATTCTACTTTGATTGGTTGGCTAGTGCTAAACCAGCCCTTTCTTCCTTTTCAAATGATGCTGCTTTTTTTTCCTTTTTCTTTGATCTTCATTGATTGTTTAGGTTGTATTTTTGTCTACAATTGAGGCTTATAGCCTCCCTTCAATCATTGAAATAAAAATGGAAAAACCTATTAGGAAGTAAATATTTGTAAGGTCAGGTAGGTGAGAAATGGTCCTAAAAGATTGGTGACATTGTAGAAGTCAAATAGCAAATAAACCAAGCTTAAAACTAATTAAGCTTCATATATAGTCCAAGTTCAAATTAGCCTTAAGACAGGTAGTAATATAGTATGCTTGAATTGGTTAAGTGACAATCTAATGGTGTTAGCAGTAAATTGAATTTTTTTTTTTATTTTTATATATATCAATTGTGTATTGCTTACATTTGTTTATGAGTTTTATGGTACTTGCATGTTCAAAACCAGTTGGTGGACTTATTGGCAATTATTTTAAATATCTTGACTACTAAAGAATCCGCTATGATTATATACAGTTTGTTATTCTTAACATCAGTTGCTTACCAACATCGTCTAAATCTTGAATTTAAATAATCATAGTATGATATAACAATTGAACTACATTAACATTATAAGTTCAGATGGTAACATTTACAATTTGACTTATATAAGAATCCCAATGAAACTCCTTATTATTCAATTGTGTTAGTAAGAGAGTAAGCTTGACAGAGTATAAGCAACTTAATTTTTATCATTAGCAAAGCAAACGGTCGGGCATACACTATAGGTGCTTTGTTTTGTACCCCAATTAGCGGGTGATTGCCTTCTCAAAATTAATAATTTGCAAAAAAGTTGGCTAGCTAAAATGAAGCATTTTGTGCATTCATAAACATATGCTAATAAGATTACAATTCTAAATCCAAGGTGTTATTATAACACCATATTTGAGTTCAAGTCTAGATGAAAAAGATGGAGGGTTAATGTTGGATGGTAAATCAATCTAAAAAATATAAACATTATCTATTAGGAGTTTTGAATAATATTAGATATAGCTCTTAAGAGAAATATTTAACAAACAAGAATCTATAGAGCTAATCTTTAATAGTCGAGAAAAGGCTTTGTGGTGTAAATCAAGGTACCATGCAAAAACTAGTCCATTACTTTGTGAAGGTTATTCATCATTTTTGCAAAATTTTTAAAATCGAAACTCTTGTTAACCTCAATAGATGGATAAAACTAAGATATTTTGAGATCTTGATTGACTAGAGTCGAGATGGGACATTAGAGAAAAATAAAATAATCTAAATATTTTGAGATATCAACTGATTTATATATAGAAAATAGGAAAAAAATATCAAAAGTATTTTCTACGTGTATTCTCTCCTCAATGTATGAAATTACATGAATGTCTTTATAAAATTGCTATTTACATATATATTCTTATTAATTTTTCTTTTTGCACATCTATCTGTTAAGAATATTTTATTTTTTTTGTTGTGGGCAAGGTTATTTCATTCATTTCAATTTTAAGTCTCATATTTCTTAGTAAAGTTAGATGATGTAAGTATATATTGGGAAAAAGAAAAGAAAAGAGAAGGATATTCTTGTAAAATAAGTGTTTTATGAGCATATACATAATGATAATAATAATAATTTTATGAGAATATTCATGTAACTTTTGATTTTTAAGAGGTATATATACATTTTTTTAATATAATATCAATGTTTTTTGAAGGGAATATAATATCAATGTTAAAAGACACTAAAGTCTATGCCGAGATAAAAGCAATCTATTATATATACTAAAAGCAATACTACCTGGATGAGAATCTGCCAAGTATCAGCTAATCCTAACATTTTTTTCCATCCAAATTTACACTATTTTTTAATATATTATTATACTAATTAATTTTTATTGATGTTAATTATTGACTAATTAATTCAACCTTTGAAGATGTTATTTTTTGAATTTTATTTCTCTCTCTAATTTTGGAAATGTGTATCCTTTAGAAAATTGTAGACCCAACACCACTCTCTCCATCTTTGTAATCCATTAGTGGCTCATTTATTGATTGTATGCTAGCATTAATAACATCCCAAATCCAGCCTATGTGATTCATTGTGCACCTAAGAAATATAAGGCATGTATGGACTCTTCATGCTGCCAACTAATCTAATTATTTTAACCTTTGAAGATATTATTTTTCAAATCTCATTTCTCTCTCTAATTCTGAAAATATGTATCCTTTGAAAAATTGTAGACCCAACACCACTCTCCCTATCTTTGTAATCTGTTAGTGGCTCATTTATTGATTGTGTGCTAGTATTAATAACATCCTAAACCCAGCCTATGTGATTCATTATGTGCCTAAAAAATATAAGGCATGTATGGACTCTTTATGCTGCCAACTAATCCAATTAATGCGCATGATGCCCTTTTTATTTGCATATATTTCAGTGACAATAAATATTCTAGCCAATAACAGTTAGTGTTTATGCCATTTAATGTTTATTGGAAATTTAGCTGAGTTTAATTTTTGAAAAGTATAAGTTGTGTTGCTGTGCTATTTAAACACTCCATATAGCTGTGTTCCATTCAACTCCAAGGTAGTAAGCTTTGTTTGGCATATTAGTTCGAGTATATATTCTGTTGTATCTTTTTTGTTACGTGGATTTGTTTGTTTAGATTTGAGATATAACATATATGTTTATTCTGTGTTAATTTGTAGATATCCTATAGTAGAAATGAGTACTCAAATGTTGGATAAGGTTGCTGATATTACACCGCTGAGATAGTTGGAGGATTAAGGTGTGAGTGGTGCGATTATAGACGACACCAGGTTACAACCTGCCTGATGAGGTGAATAGCATTGAAATGGTGCTCGAAGATGAAATGGTAATGTTTCTTAGTTTCTTACTTACATCTAATATTCCTTAAATGAAAATAATGAAATAACTAATACTGGTGAATAAGATGGGAGAATTCATGCAACTGTTAAGAGAGCTTTTGTGCGGCAGTTTATACGACTCATCAAAGAATCCAAGGTGTACGTTATCTCTTAATTTGGAGTGGTGCAGAACAGTGGTTGATACAGGAGTTCTACTCATGCTTTTAGAATAAACTTCCAGTATTCTACTTCTGTGACTCAATGTGACGATGTTGGAAGTATTTTAAAGTATGGATTTCATTTCACCCCTTTCAAAGATATTACTTTTAGAGTGGCTGATGATAACTATTTAGTCGGTATGATGTTTTTAATATATGCCTCTAATGGTTTGTCCAGTATAAAAGTTAAATTTTATATATCTAATATATATTTTTGTAATTTATAGATGTCATTGGTAAGCTTGGTAATTATGGTCAGATAGAGGATATTAATAAAGATGGGAAGATGGTCAAGAGAATGATATTGGAGCTTCAAGATCTACAGTATAAATTTTTATTTCTTTTTAATATCTCTTTCTTTATAGCCTTTTCCAAATGATATGTGAATGTATAATATATTGTGGTATAAATAATTTCAAAGATAAGAAATTAATTTATACAGTGTGGGGATAATTTGCTGAACAATTTTATAATTATCTAGCTGAGGAGAATGAAGGATCTGCTATCCTGATAATCTAGTGGTGCAAAATCAAGGATTATGCAGGTAAATACTGATTTCGTTTGTCTTTATCATCTGTTGTATATGCTTTGCATTTGCTTTTGATGTATTCTTATTTTATTCTTTCTTTACAAAACCAATAGGAAATCCAGGACTCCATAAGCTGTCTAATTCTCTATATGCCACTAGACTGCTTATCAATAATGATGAATCAACTATGATAGAGTTTAAAAACAAGTATGTTAATCTAAATTTTCTACTATGCATATTTATTTTCCTCAACTTGATTATTTATCAAATTAATCTATTATCTACTACAAATGGATTCTATGAATATTTCAAAAAAATAATATGCATAATGGACAAGATACCATACCTACTCAGTCAACCTAATGTATCCATATCTGATGACCTTCTTCATCTCACTCCAAGAAAAATCCTTAAGAAGGTCAGATATACTAAAGATATTTGTTAGTTGCTTTCTAATAATGATCATTTTTTATAATTTTAAAATTATTTTAAGATATGGTATATGATAATAAAATAAATTTTGGTGGCAGACATGTATATGTGTCACTGTTGCAACTATTTTGAAGCTAGAAACTAAGAATGGTTGGTATTACACTACCCGTAGAAAGTATTCTAAAGAAGTTTACCCTAGTGGTGATAATTTTTTCTATGAAAAATATAATAAAATTGTTTATTCTGCTCAACCAAGGTCAGCTAATTCAAATTTATGCATAGTCTTTGTTTTTTTAATTCTTGTGTATATATATGCACTTGACCATTGTTATATTGCTTATGTTGGTTTGAGCTACTGCAGTTTCAAGATCCAACTATGAGTAGTTGATGATTTTGGAATGGATGCATGCCTTTTGTTGTTTAATCATGAGACTCTGCATTTCTTCTATAGAACAGTTGTTGAATTATATGAGGAAGTGTTAGCGGTATGGTATAATAGACTTTTTCTCATTCATTTATCTTTGATGATGACATTAATTAAATGGATGTATTATTTTTCATAAAGGAAGGTGATATTAATGAGGTTCCTGAGAGGTTGAATGATTTTCTTGGGAAGACATTTCTATTTAAGATTCAGATCAAGAAATCTGACGTTGGTCATACAGAATCAGTTTATGCGATTATGAAAATGACTCATGATTAAGAGCTTATATCGAGCTATTTCAACATTGGTCATGGTATTCAGGTATTTTCTCTTTTTTTAAAAAATATCAATAAATAGCAAATTGCCTTCATAACCTCAATTGTTCTTATATCCTCCCTTTTTTTTTAATGCAGGATTCTGGAAGGAGTGGTCTTACCTCAATGTTAGAAGATAATGATGAAGTCTTGGTTGCTGCTGAGAAAGTGAGACTATTTTTTTCTTTATTATCCTATCTTTGATTTGATTTTTTTTACTCTAAATATTGTCATAGCCTTTTTATTTTGATTTGCTAGGAATCAAACTCTAAAGAGGGTGCTAATGAAGGAATGTCTTCACTGAATGCTGCTACTCTTGCAAAAAGATTCATTAATGAAGATTTGGATGCTGATGGATTGGGAGGATGTTGTCTAACAACCTAAATGTCAAGCACCAAGATGAAGAAGGCAATCAAATTAAAGAAGGATTGAAGATGCTTATGATCTCTTTGCAAGACTCTTTCTTATTCTCTTTTGTTTTTGCTTTGATTTGGTTAGAGATTTTGGCTATGTATTCATGGATGAATGCTGGATGGGCTTTTTTGTAAAATGCTATCTATGTTGGATCTACATTGGTGGTATTATGACTCTTATGGTATCTTTTTTCATTTGAATGCAGAACTTTAGTCCTTTTTTTGTTACTAGATTATTATTAGTCAAATATTATATTTATATATTGTTATCTCTTATCTTCAATTTTTTTAAAAAAAATCCTTTATCTGCCAACTACATCTAAAATACATACAGTTGCACAAAGCAATACAATTTTCTACTCAACGAGACATCACCTCTTTATCTGCCTATAAAAACATCCTCAAGTCCTTACTTTGTTGAACTTCATGATGTTATGCTATTCTATTTCCAAATATATCCAATGCTTGAATATTTTATAAGCATAATATTCTGGGACTGTTATCAGCTTAGACTTCTTTGGGCCCAATTGTTAATCAAACCACCAACTCAAATATGAAGTTGATCATGCCATATATATTTTAGATCAGTCAATATTTAAAAAATAGCATGTTAACTCTAAAAAGAAAGACTTATTAAAATATAGATCTAGGAGCGGTAAGCACTGAGCACCACCAAAAATTTGTAAGACTAAGAAAAATAGAAAAGATATGAAACCAATTATAGGGTATACATAATAATAATTATTATTAATTATTAATTAATTCAACATGCGACATTCCAACTTCTACCTTCCTAGCTATAGACACTATCCCTATCATGACATAAAAACTTTTGGTGTTCCGCTGTTGCATAAAGAAAGAAAAAATTCATCATTTGCCAATATCTAAAATAGATACAGGAACAAAATTCTACTCAATGAGATATCACCTCTTCATCTATTTGCAAAAACATCCTCAAGTCCTTACTTTGCTAAAGTTCATGATGTTATACTAACCTATTAACAAATATATCCAATGCTTAAATATTTTATAAGCATAATACAAGACTTCTCTGGAGCTATTATCAACTTAGACTTCTCTACCTCCAATTATTAATCAAACTACCAACTCAAATATGTAGCTTATCATGCCATATATATTTTAGGTCAACCAATGTTCAAGAAATAGCATGTCAACTCTGAAAAGAAAGATTTATTAAAATGTAGATCAAACAGGAGCAGTAAAACAATAATTTCATGCCACTAAGCACTATCAAAAATCTAAAAGATTGAGAAAAATATAAAAGATATAAAATAGATTAAGGCTATATATAATTATTATTATTAATTATTAATTAATTCAATATGTGCGGCCTTCCAACTTCTACTTTTCTAGCTATAGTTATTAATTGCATATATACACTATCTCTCTCACGGCAGAAAACTTTTAGTGTTTATGTTTTTGCACAAAATTATCTTCTTTCAAACTCTAAATTTTGCTCCCGTATAACTTTCTTCATTCAAGCTCTGCACTTTCTTCTTTTAAGTTCTTTGCTATAATAGATGAAGAAGAAAAGAGATATTCATAGTACAAAAGAGCCATTCTTATCAAACAAAAAGGTGCTAGATGAGTTTATGCTTCTCAAGGTATAAATTAATTTTATTTCCAACAAAGACATAGCTTTGGATGTAATTTGTTGATGACAAAAATTGATGTTAGTATTTCTTTATAGATAACGATACACCTCTATCAAGAACTATACCTTCACAAAGAATGACATCGGATTTTGTTCTACAGAGCATTACACCACAATGAAGAACTGCTAGGAGTACATCAATTACTTCTATTTATCATTCTAGCCAATTGAGAGATAACTCCAATTGAATGACGGCTGCTGAAAAGTCCATCGTTCTTATGAGTGACATCTTAAATGGTAATTATAAATATACATGTTTCTCTATTTTATTTGACTTTTGCAAAAAAGGAAAAATTTCAATTATAGAACATATTATGTAAAATATTCTTTTATTTATTTTTTCTCTTTGATTTAATATGAGTATAATTATCTAACATTGTGCTTCTAATGTAGTTCTGCATAAAAAGATGCATAGTCCTCTCTCGATTATTGAGGATCATTCTACCAAATCAAATTATTGGCAACAATCAAAAAATAGAAAAGCGAGTCAATGTTGTGATGTAGAGAATATTACACCTCTGGGAACATCTATCAGGAGTACATTGATTACTTCTATTAATCATTCTGTCCAATTCAAAAATACCTCTAAGAGAGTGAAAGTTGGTGAAAGCAGGATGCCTATCATGCATTAATCAAACAATAATGATAAATATTTGTGTTTATCTATTATGAAAATTTATTTTAATATTTAAACATTATGAAATATCCATTTATCTATTTTTTTTTGTTTGCTTTAATATGTGTATTACCTTCTACTTCTCTACTTCTATTGTAGTTTAGGGTAGAAAGTTACACAATCTTGTCTCAACACTCCAGAATGATTCTATGCGATCAAATTATCAAATGCAATCAAGAACTATACAACAAAGTCGAAGTTCAATCTCTCAGAAAGACTATTTAACTATACCTATGACTGAACACATCTTTCTCCAAGGAATCTACACATAGTAGTAGTGCACATTTGATTGGTCACAAGAAACATGGACATGGATAGATGAGCACTGATAGTCAAAGACCTCACATGCCTGCTGGATTGCATATAATTCAAAATAGCAGAATTTTGCACTCTCTTTTTTCTGAAAGTGTTGATCAAGTTCAAACCTCTGCTCATCAAATGGAAGAAAATATGATTGACAATTCTACTCAGTCAATTGATATGGAGATGGACATAGATAGTGTAGGTTGTATTCTTATCTCTCAATGTATAAATAATTATTTTACTCAGTTTTTATATTTTTCACCAAAATTCAATACTCACATTGTTGTCATTGAAAATGAAAGTACAATCAATGGAGAAGGTATGCTTCCGTAGCTTAATAGTTTAGCATAAATTAAAATCATGCTTTATTTATTTTATTTTGTGGGGAAGTATACGGTTGCATTCATATTTAAATAACAATCTATTTGTATCTAAAGTTTATTTTGCTAGTTTACGGGATTGGATTCTAAAGATGTGCATGATGAGGTCCAAAATAATACAACCATTGAAGGTATTATATATCTTTCCAATATTAATCTCATAATTTAAATTCTAAATTGAATTTTGTGTTTCATATCTGAATTTGTGTGTATGACAAACTCTTTTATCACATCGCTTAAAACAATACAATTTTGTATTACACTTTCTAACTTTCCATGTCAATCAAACTTATTATCACATTGCATATTTTATTTATTGTAGATTATTGGGATATCGGAGATCAAACATGGCCATGTGAATATTGTGGAGCTTTGATGTGGTATGATTAGAGAGTAAGGAAGTCTCAAAATGCTAGAAAGCCAAAGTTCTCATTATGTTGTATGCAAGGAAAGGTGACATTGCCATTGACACAAGATCCTCCTTCTTTGCTCAATGATCTACTGCATAACAAACATCGCAATAGCAAAAATTTTATTGAAAATATAAGAGCATATAATATAATGTATGCATTCACTTCAATGGATGGTAAGATTGATAACTCTGTTAATAATGGAGGCGGACCCTATGCATACAAAATCAGTAGACAAAACTACCACAAAATTGAAAGTTTGCTTCAAAAAAAAGGATCATCCCCTAAATTTGCTCAGCTATATATACATGATACAGCTAATGAAGTCTCCAACCGAATCAAAGCTTTCAGGTATATGTTAATTGGTACTATTGCTTACTATTTTTTTGTTAACATTACATTTGTCATTTTAATTTTTGCCAAAAATCACTTCCCTATTAACTATTTTTTTAATGATGTATCCAGGGATTTCAAAAAACAATGTAATATAACATATAGTCAGTTATGTCTAACTTTGATATCTACTTTTAAGTGCCTTATTTGAACAAAATTTAAATGATTACATATAGTAATTATGCTTCAGTTAAGAACTTACAAACTATTATCTAATAGTATTTCACCTCTTTTTGATTTACAGTTTAGGATGGGATACTAATTTATATGATTCTTGTTGCTCCTAGATTTCTCGGCTTGAGGTCGGCCGATGAGGATGGAGGAGCTCGGCCATTGAGGAATATGAGATCGAGGACAAATTTGGCTGGAGCTTCATCCATTCACCTGCAATAAAGTCTCCACCGGAGTATTCTCCAGTGAAGACCCTCCAACGCTCAAGTTAGGAGATTGGAGAATAATGAAGAGAGAAAGCGTCGAATTGAATGGCATACCTAGAGGGTCTCGAAGCTCCTTTATTTATAGGGGAGGAGTTGGAGTTGTACCCATTTTGGACTCTAACGGCTTTTTGAGTTAGTCGTCTTGGATTGATTCGGAAGATTTTTTTCTTCTTAGGAGATGGGATTATGAAAGATTCCTCTTTATCCAAGTTTTTCGATTCGAAGAGGACGTAATTTCAGCAGGAATGGTTGTAAGTCGGTCATTGATGAGCTATGAGCCTATTTACGTAGCTCGATGGCCGACCTAAATCCGATGAAGATAAGGTATGAAGGCCTACATCATTTTTCTAGGAGATGATCTTCAGTAGGTAGGTCGAAATTGTAGGTCGATTTAAGCCGACCTACAGCTAACCATGGGCAAAGTGTCACATTGTTTCACTCAAACGATCCATTGAGATAGGTCGATGGTCGATCCTAAATAGGTCGAGGCCATACCAGCCCCATTCCATAACAGTTTGCCCCCCACTTACGAGGTCGATCTATCTCTGAGTGACCGATGTAAGTATCCTATCGAAGCCGAGGCCAATCTTCAAATCGTGCCCACATTACAGTGTTGGAGATCGGTAGCATGACAAGATTGGGAGAAGTCCATCAGTCATGAAATCTAACCGTCTATTGCTTTGCTCCAGATTTATCCATCCCAACCAACGGGTATCTGACATCTGATGAAGAACTAAGAGGGTAGATGAAACAGAAGTAAATCGGAGCCATCCATGCCTCTTATAAATAGGATTTGTATTACTCTTTTTGACTACTACTGTTGCTTAAAGGATAAACTTTGGTAATTTGCACGAGGAATAGTTCGAACTCAGTCGAGCTACCGTCAATCCCGCCCTAACTCCCTTTATTGTTCGGCCTCCTCGTCCTTTAGGTCAGTCTCCTCTGTATTCATGAGTCAATCTAGTCTGTCCCAATCTTCTTGGAGCTTGGATAACCCTTCCGACGAGGATCACGATTCTAGGATAGTTGGTTCTCCAGGCCAATCCGAGGAACATGAAGTTTCGAACTATGGCCCTTTCAGAATAGATTCCATCCTCACCTCGGAGGACCTAAAAGTCATTAGGATGAGGTACCATGTCTCCGATGATTTTAAGTTAGCGGTCGCCGGTCCTGGAGAGTGTATAGCTCTTCATCAGCCTGGATGGGTTGGTATTTATAAGGAATCGCTAAAGGCCGGCCTTATGTTGCCTTTTTATTTTTTAATTGTCAAGCTTCTAAACCTGTATAGAATTAGCTTTTGTTGTTTGACGCCGAACTCCTGACGATCGATTTTAGACTTCTTCACCCACTGCCTCCTCCTCGGGATTGAACCTACCTCCCATCTTCTCCGAGCTTGCTTCATTTTAAAGGAGCATCCGACGAAGGTCAGGTGGTGGTATGCTTCTTCTCGGAGAGGATACCGTCTTTTTTGAGGCACTCCTTCCTCGGTGCATAATTGGAAGGAGTGCTTCTTTTTTGTGTTGGCCGAGCAACCATGGAATTTTAGCACATCATGGAGGCAACCTCATAGGTCGGCTGTCAGACCTCCAACACTATCCGAAGCCAAGAAAGAGATCCTGAGTCAAATCTTTAGTCTTCCTCCTCTTTCGCTGTCCAGATTCCTTATCGAGGAAAACTTATTTAAGGTCGGACTGATTCCAACTGACCCAAGGAGTAAGTGTTCTCATGCAATTTTGTTTGGGTCATCTTTTCTTTCCTTGTTATTATCATTGACCGAGTCTTATGTTTTTCTGTTTAGCGATGAACCCATCCGATCTTGAAACTCTTCGTCGGATGGCAAAGAAGAGGAAGACCAGTGTGGCCATGGCCCCTAAATGTGCTCGAACCGAGGCTGTCCTGGCGCAGCCCGCAGTAGGAGATTCCTCGAGAGCAGCCAATGCCCCGAGGAAGGAGAAGGCATTGATGAAGGCTGTGACGTCGCTTCGGTCCTTAGCTCCAGGAGAGTCCATCCTCCGACCTTCTGCATCCTCTTCCAAAAGAAGCTCAGGTGGGCCAAAGATCTCCATCCGGATGTCCAACTGCAGATCCGATGTTCTGGGGAGTGTCTCTTCGGTGGAAGTTCTCTTGGATACCAAGGACAAAAGAAAGGGCCTCGGCGACTACCGAGTCACCCGTTCATTGCTAAAGTCGATCATCTTATCGATCGACATCCAAACCTTCGAGGAGATCGGGGGTGCCTTTCGCATGCAGGACTCCTATGATTCTCTCCTTCGGATATGTGTCCGCCTTTTTACCGACTTTCAGTAGGTCTTCCGTTCACTCCTTAGCTCAACTTCTTTTTTTTTTCTCTTCTCTTCTTTTTTTTTCAGCTCATCCATCATGTGGACCATTTTACTGAGGTAATTAGAGAGGTTCGGTGCCTCTCTAAGGAGGCTGAGGAGAAAGTCGCCCATGCCAACCGAAGGGTGGACGATGCTCAGTTATCTCGATTGAAGGTTAAGGATGAGATCGGGTCCCTCAGGGAGAGGGTGAAGTAGCTGGAGTCCGAGTTGACCAAGGCTGAAGCTCGGGTGCTGGAAGAGAGGGAGGTCGGGAAGGCATGAGCGGAGGCCACAGGATAGAGGCAGTCGAGGCCTTCTATGCCTCGAAAGAATTTTGCAACATCAAGGCAGATTTCGCATCGCTCTCCTACCTGCAAAGGGGCATAGACCTAAAAGAGAAGGTCCAGAGGATCTTCTCCGATCTGAACTGGGACCTCTTGGAGTTGGACGAGGAGGAGGTCGAGGAAGCTGAGGATCGGAAGATCCAGATGGAAGATGTCTTCAGTCCCGTGTGCGACGACTTGGCTACCGAGGATGCAGCATCGGTACCACTCCCAACCATTATCACCCTACCAGACCAAGTGGAGGTCGACGAATCTGGAGCCCTGGACGGGGCTTAATGTACCATTTTGATCGGACATGTTCGATCTCTCTTTCGTTTTCTTTTTTTTTTAGGTTGGCCCTTTTTGTTTGCCCCGATCTTTCCTAAGGTATTTTTGTATAGGCCAACCATCACTTATAAATACTGAACTTTAATATAAAGCCTTCTTTTACTTAAGTTGTTGAGTTCATATATTCTTCGTCAGATTTTTTTTTTCGAGATGTAGGTTAGCGTAGACCTTAGGTGGCATGACTGAGAAGTGACAGGAGATTCATGCCGGCACGTTACGATCCTCGATCATAGTCGAGGAACGTATTTTCATGAACTTCATGAGTTACGTTCCACTCCTCAGTCATGACCGAGGAGCGCGCATTGGTGAGACTTGATGGAGATGCATTCCACTCCTCGGTCGTGGCCGAGAAGGCGCATTGATGAAATTTGGTGGAGACGCATTTCGCTACTCGATCGTGATCGAGGAGCGTGCATTGGTAAAATCTAGCGGAGATGCATTCTGCTTCTTGACCGTGGTCGAGGAGGGTCGAGGAGCATGCATTGGTGATATTCGATGGAGATGTGTTCCGCTCCTCGACCATGGCCGAGGAGCACGTATTGGCGATATTCGATGAAGATGCATTCCATTCCTCAATCATGGCTGAGAAGCGTGCATTGGCGATATTTAATGGAGACGTGTTCCGCTCCTCGACCGTGGTCGAGGAGCGTGCGTTGGTAAAATTTGGTGGAGATGCATTTCGCTCCTTAGCTTGATCGTGGCTAAGAAGCGTGCATTGACGATATTTAGTGGAGACGTGTTCCACTCCTCAATCGTGGTTGAGGAGCGTGCGTTGGCGAAATTTGGTGGAGATGTGTTTTGCTCCTCGGATGTGGCCAAGGAGCGCGTGTTGGTGAAACTTGATGGAAATGCGTTCCACTCCTCGGCCATGGCCGAGGAGCGTGTATTGACGAAATTTGGTGGACGCGTTCACTCCTCGACCGTGGTCGAGGAGCACGCATTGACAAAATTTGGTGGAGACGCATTTCGCTCCTTGATCGTGACCAAGGAGCGCACATTGGTGATATCCGATGGAGACGCATTCTGCTCCTCGACCATGGTCGAGGAGTGCATGTTGGCAATATTTGATGGAGACGTGTTTCGCTTCTCGATCATGGTCGAGGAGCGTGCGTTGGCAAAACTTGATAGAGACATGTTGCGCTCCTCGACCGTGGCCGAGGAGCGTGCATTAGCAAAATTTGGGGGAGACGCATTTCGCTCCTCAATCGTGGTCGAGGAGTGCGTGTTGGCAAAATCTAGTAGAGATGCATTCCGCTCTTTGGTTGTGGTCTAGGAGCATGCATTGGCGACATCCGATGGAGATGCATTCCGCTCCTTGACCGTGGCCGAGGAGCATGCGTTGGTAATATCCGATGGAGATGCATTCCACTTTTCGATCGTGGTCGAGGAGCGTACGTTGGCAAATATTTGGTGGAGACGCATTTCACTCCTCGATCGTGGTCGAGGAGCGTACGTTGGCAATATTTGGTGGAGACGCATTCTGCTCCTCGATCATGGTCGAGGAGCGTGCGTTGGCGAACTTTGATGGAGATGCATTCCCTCCTTAACCATGATCGAGGAGTGCATGTTGGTAAAATTTGGTGGACACGTTTCACTCCTCGATCGTGGTCGAGAAGCGTACGTTGGCAAAATCTGATGGAGACGTGTTCCGCTCCTCGACTGTGGTCGAGGAGTACGCATTGGCGATATCCGATGGAGACACATTCCACTCCTCGACCATGGTCGAGGAGCGCACGTTGGCGATATTTGGTGGAGATGCGTTCCACTCCTCGATCGTGGCCGAGGAGCGTACGTTGGCGAAACTTGATGGAGATGTGTTTCGCTCCTCGACCATGGTCGAAGAGCATGCATTGGCAAAATTTGGTGGAGATACGTTCCGCTTTTCGACCATGGCCAAGAAGTGCGCGTTGGCGATATCCGATGGAGACACGTTTCGCTCCTCGACCGTGGTCGAGGAGCATGTGTTGGCAAAAATAAAACCTGCGAGAAGTTATTATTCATTATCGAATAAAAATTCAAGATAAAATTTATATTCTAAGGATAATATCTCCGAAGATGTCGACGTTCTAAGTCCTTGGGATCGGAGTCCCATCTAGTCGATAGAGACGGTAAGTTTTCGATCGGACTACTTCAGCCACGTGATAAAGACCTTCCCAGTTTGGCGACAACTTTGACCATCCAGATGGATGAGAAATCTTAGCTCGATGAAGAATTAATTATCTTGCCAGAAAAGATTTGCTCTTTACTCAAGAATTATAGTATCGGACAACCCTCTGTTGATAGTTGGCCATTCGAACTCGTGCTCGTTCCCAGATTTCTTCTAGTAGATCCAGATTTGCCCTCATCCCGAAGGAATTGCTATCTTCATCAAACTCCTCTATTCGAAGCATGGGTAACCCCATCTCTACGGGTATCACAGCCTCCGTACCGAAAGTCAACATGAAAGGTGTCTCTCTAATTGGGATACGTTGCATCGTGCGATATGCCCAAAGGATATTGTACAACTCTTCGACCCACGATTCTTTTGCCTGACTTATGCGAGCTTTCAACCCCTGCAATAATATCTTGTTCGTCACCTCGACCTCGCCATTAGTCTGTGGATGACCTACCGATGTCAATCTATGAGAAATCCCATAGTCATTATAGAATTCTGTAAACCTCAAGTTATTGAATTATCATCCATTATCGATTATGATGGTGCGGGATAAACTATATCGATATATAATAGACTTCCAGACAAAATTTTGAACTCTAGTTTCGGTAATCATAGCCACTACCTCTGCTTCCATCTATTTAGTAAAATAGTCAATCGCGATGATCAAAAATTTTTTCTATGCCACAGCGATGGAAAATGGTCCGAGGATATCCATTCCCCATTGAGCAAAGGGCCAAGGGTCGTGATCAAGGCCAGTGGGGTCGATGGTCGGCACTGAATGTTTGAGGTCCTTTGGCATTGGTCATATTTGCTCACTAGTTCGGCCGCATCTCTTTGAATTGTTGGCCAAAAATATCCCTGCTGTAATATTTTATGGGATAGAACCTTGCCCCCCAGGTGATTACCATAGATTTCTTCGTGAACTTCCCGCAAGGCATAGTCAGCTTCCAAAGGATGGAGGCATCCGAGCAGAGGTAGGGTGAATGACCTCTTATACAACTTTTCTTACAAAAATGGAACCCCATCTTATGGTTGACCTCCACTTATCTGTATAATAGTTATTCTTAGAAAGATACAATTCTAATATTGTAGAAGATTTGAGAGTGACGCTTGATGAAATCAATGTCTTAGCCAAAGCATTTAGAGCAACCAAAGATAGATTTCAAGATGGAAATTTTAGAAATATGAAATTGAGACTAATCAACTGTTAGATATATGTGCCCTAGAAGCCAGAATTGGCTGATACTTGTAATACACTTCTAGGGGCAAAATTATAATTTTGACTATAATTAATGAAATGGGTTATTTTCTATCACACATGTGTATTTAGTGTCTGTGATACATCCTTTGAGTTAATGGTAATGATAATTCATATTTTCAAGAGTTGAAAATTTAAGACATGAATAATCATTATTAACTCATAAACAGCTCCCGACCATAGGATCATCACGAGGATGGTGATTGATCCGGAAGGTTGGTGTACGATCGCTTCTCTTAGTAGATGAGTCTTGAGTCTACGGTGTGGAGACACCAAAGCGAGAGTACAGGTACTCGTTAGAGAACGAGGGCACTGAGCGTGACCACCTCGAGTAGTCATTAGGAAGTCTACCTTCTCGTCAATGACTGACTCGATGCTGCAGTAGTGTGTCTGGTTCTTTGACCTGAGATGCATCGGCAGTTCACCTTGAGGGTGTTATAGTTTGACTACACCATTACTCGGTCTCCTAGCCATATGGAACCCTGAGGTGTATGTTGGCTATAGCATGTTCATTGTAGGAACTGGATTGCATCAAGATGGAATCTATCTACCTCGGTGGTAGAGGAGTAGCCCTATGATGATCATGAGAATCAAGTCCAGAAATCCATGGCCATGGTAGAGTGAAATAATAGAAAGAGTTTCTATTTAGATTTTCACATTGGACTCGAATCGAATGATTACATCATATGACAGAGACTAGGGTTTGACGAGTTCACCTTAACCCTAATCTGATCGGGGCTCAAGATAGAAGAACTTAATCACACAGGTAGCTGCACCAAGAGGTTCGCATTCAGCTCTGATGGGTTGCCACCATATACTGCTAGGTGTCACTGGTGGATTTTGGGAGCAATTAGAATGATTTAGATGATCGATCATTCTAGCTGTTCGAATCAGAAGAGTTCTGATCCATCGAAAGGAGTTTCGATGATGTCTATGATAGAGATCATGACATATCCCATTACCATACAGAACTGAACCTAACTGGGTCACACAAACAAGGGTTTGAATCTGGTGATCATCAATTGAACTGATCTAGTTCAATTGATCTGAATGAGATTCAATTAGGTTCAAGGAAAATCGTGCTAGCACTCGATTGAACCTAACGTTCTTCTTTTACTATCATAAATAAGTTGTCCTGACTGAGCCAAAGGAGTTTGTGCTCAATCAGAGGCCTTCATATGGTCTGACTGGAGGTTGTCCAAGTCAGAAAAGGTTGTCTTATTTGTAAGACATTACCTGCCATTTTTGGTCACCTGCCATTTCTTGTTCTTTGACTTTGGTCAAAAGTCTACCTTTGACTGGTCAAACGTTGACCATTGACACTTTGACTTTTGACCACATGTCATGCACCTATTGGAGAGCTGGTGGGGGCCTGTCCCCCTGCCAGAACCTGGCAAGGAGAAGGGCGCACGCCAAGGGTGGCGTGAGCCCAAGTAGGAGGCGCCTAGGAGTCCTTGTTGGACAAGGACTCCACCTCCCTTTTGGATTCCAATCAGAGTTCTACTAAGAATCCAGTTTGACTGGTCTTAGGCGCCCTCTAAGGAGGAATCCAGGGGTCTCTATTCCAACCAATCAGATTTAGATCTGATTTCACAAAGGGTTGTGATTGGTTGAGAGGAAGAGGAGTTGGATCACAAGAGGTCTATAAATAAGACCCTGCGCCCAACCCTAATTCTAATGCAATTCAATTGAGAAACCCCACGCCCCAAGGCTGCCTCTCCCCTCCTTCTCCATGCCATAGTCTCTTCTCCCCTTGCTCTCCACGTCCAAAAGAGTTTTGGACTTAGGTTGGTGCGATTCAGATCAAGGAAAGGCGATCAAAAGCAAGAAGGCTGCGCTGCTGCAAAAGGACGACTGCAGATCTTCAAAAGAGTTTTGAAGATCCTCCAGATCAGATCCAGATCTGATTTTTGGAGGTGTGATAGAGAAGAAGAGGATCTCCAGATCCAACCCGAGTGGATACCGGTAGAGGCCAGGCGCTTGCGTGGCTAGATCCAGAACCTTCCGCTGCAATCAGGATCATCTACAGGGTAATAGGATTACCCAAATCAGGTAAATTAAATTTGATTTAATTTATCTTATTTTATTTTATTTATTAAAATAATAAGAATCAGATCTGAAATATATCAAGATCTGATTGAGATCAAGAGAAAAAATTTTTGAAATATATCTCTTGATCTAATCAGATCTGGACGAACCTGGACCGGGAAATCAGGATTTCCCTTCAACTGGTATCAGAGCCATGGTTCTAAATTATTTAGATCTAATTTTAATTTTATTTTAATTAGAAAATAAAGTGATTTCAGATGTCACATGAGATGTGATCAGATCTGAAATCAGAAAAATTAAAATTAAATGATTTGGATCTAAGAACATGAAGATATGCATGACTAGTTCTAGAATAGAATAGTTCTATAGAATAGTTTTGCATGTCTTTGATTTAATCTGATTAAATCATATTTTAGATCTTCTTATTTACTATTTTCTGATATTATAAAGTGTTATAATAACATCTGATAAACAGCAAATAAAAATTATTTAATTTTAAATATCATATGAGATATGATAGATGCATGACTAGACTAGTTGTAGAATAGTTCTACATAATTATCTAGATTAGAATTTATTTTGATTAGATCAATTTAAATCTAATTTTTTAGATTATTATGAGATAATTTAGATCTAAAAACATGCATGATTATGATACATGAGATGTATGCAAAATATGCCATGATTAGATCTACTTTATATATGAGATATATGATATAGATATGATATTATTTTGTAGTATTGAATGTTCCTGATTAAGGCGTTCCTCTTGGTCGTCCGGTCATAAGAACGAAGAAGGATTTAAAGGCCCTCTCTTTCCATTCGATGGGGTGTTCTTATGACGTGTAGGGGTGCTGCGTGTTCGTCCTTAATCAGAAATCCAAAACTTACTTTCTGCAAAACCCTAGATCCTGAAACCCTAGGATTTATTATACATATTTTGTTTATGAACCCAACTTAATTAAGAATTAAATTTATGAAATATTAATTAGGTCTAAAATTGAGAATTTCAGATCTAAGATATATTCATAATACTGGGTTCGGGCTTGGGTAGCTCAATTAGGTCAAGTGGTTGATCAAACTGAATCAAGAGTTGGTTAGATGGGATCAACAATGCTTAAATTGGTGAGATTCATGAATTAGAGACCAAGTTCGGGTGCACCATGATTAGAGAATCATTGAACAAGAGTTGTTCACTCATTGGCTAACCCATCACCAATAACTGTTAGGTGAGGTGATGAGTCAGTTGGTGAGACCGCACCACCCACTAGAAATCATCAATCGTGGAGATTTTCGCATCTCTACAGAGGGAGTGTAGGGATCCAAGAAAATAGTGGGAGCTAATTTGTTTAAAAAATAAAATCCCTAAATAAATTGGTCAAGTCAAAATTACAGTATCTAACTAGAATCTTTGACTCTCTACAGGAACATGTTTGCGTCAAACCCATTGGCACGTATCCTAGACACACATAGACTGACTGGACCCAATTATAAAGATTGACTCAGGAACTACAAAATTATTTTGGGTTCTGAGAAGTTAACCCATGTTTTGGACTAGGACCCTCCCACATTACCAGCCCGTCCATCTGTTGAACAGAGAACGTCTCTAGAAAAATGGATTGACGAAGACAATAAGGCCAGATACTACATGTTGGGCTCGATGTCTGATGAGTTCCAGCACCAACATGAAGATATCGGGACTGCTCACCAAATGTTGGCTCACCTACAGGAGATGTTTGGTGAACAGAGTCGCGCAGCCAAATATCAAGTCACAAAATGACTTTTTAAGGCTAAGATGCGTGATGGGCAGTCAGTCCAAGATCACTGTCTGACAATGATCAAGGACATGGAAGAGCTTGAGAAGCTCGGTGTGAAGTTGGACTTGGATTTGCAGAACGATATTATTCTACAATCCTTGACTGATGCATATGGGCAATTCATCATGAATTACCACATGCATAAACTTCAAAATTTCTTGGCCGAGTTGATGAATATGCTGGTTACCGCTGAGCTTTCTATAAAAGATTCTAAAGGCTCAGTTCTTGCTATGGAACGGACTTTTTCCAAAAGAAAGTCTTATGAAAAGAAAAAGAAGTCTGTGAAAAAGCAAAAGATGGAAGGATCAAAGAAGAAGAAGGCAGAATCGAAGAAGAAGGTCGATGTCAAAGGAAAGTATTTTCATTGCAACAGCGACGGCCATTGGAAGCGGAACTGCCCTATTTACCTGGCCACCCTAAAGAATAAGAAGGAAGGTCCTTCTGGAGGTATGCTCGTTATTGAGTCTAACCTTACGGTTTCTTCTGCATCCAGTTGGGTGCTTGACTCTGGTTCTAGTGCTCATCTGTGCACTTCTATGCAGGGTCTTGGGAATAGCAGGAGGCTGAGGGATGGAGACATGATCCTACGCGTCGGTAATGGAGCAAGAGTTGCTGCAGTAGCCGTGGGAACATACCCTCTTCGATTACCATCTGGTTTAGACTTAGTTTTAAAAGACTGTTATTATGTGTCTGTAGCTAGCAGGAATTTGATTTCTATTTCATGCTTAGCACAAGAAGGTTATGTGATCACCTTCTTTAAGGACCATTGTAACATTCTTTATGAAAGAAATAAAATTGCAAATGGTTTCCTTGTTAATGGTCTTTATCAGTTGCATATTGATGTACCTATTTTAACTATCGAGCAAAACGTGAATACCAAACGACCTAAGGATAGTCCAAACGACAGATATCTATGGCACTTGAGATTAGGTCATATAGCAGAAGATAGGATTAACAAATTGGAGAAAAATGGGCTATTAAGTCCATTGACTTTTGAGTCATATCCAACTTGTGAATCTTGTCTTCAAGGCAAAATGACTAAACTCCCTTTTTATTGGACATGGGGAGAGGGCCACAGATCTCCTTGCCCTAGTACATACCGATGTGTGTGGCCCATTCGATGTGCCGGCTAGAGGCAATTTTGTCTACTTCATTACTTTTATCGATGATCTGTCTAGGTATGGGTATGTGTATCTTATGAGATATAAGTCTGAAGCTTTTGAAAAGTTCAAAGAATTCAGACATGAAGTAAAAAAACAAACAAAAAAACCCATTAAGGTTCTTCGATCAGATCGAGGAGGTGAATACCTTAGCCGAGAATTTCTAGACTATCTTAAGGAAAATGGCATAGTTTCTCAATGGACTCCACCAGGAACACCTCAACTCAACGGGATTTCAGAACGGAAAAATCGGACTCTATTGGATATGGTTCGATCCATGATGAGCTCCGCAGACCTTTCAGATTTTCTTTGGGGACATTCATTATTAACTTCAATCTATCTACTGAACAGGGTTTCCTCTGAAACCGTTCCTACCACACCGTATGAGATATGGCATGGTAAGAAACCAAGTCTGAGTCATCTCAGAATTTGGGGTTGTCCGGCTCATGTCAAAAGACAACAAGCGGACAAGTTAGAATTTAGGTCCTTTAGAGCTCGATTCATAGGATATCCTAAAGAGTCATTAGGATACTATTTCTACATTCCAGAAGACCATAATGTGATTGTGAGTCGACATGCCATATTTCTTGAAAAATAGTTTATTCAAGATAGTGGCATTGGAAAGCAGATTAAGCTTGATGAGAAAGTCTCACAAGCAGAACGAGCTAAGGACCAAGTGGAATCAAATCAGGTTGAGCCAATAAGAACACTACCTCCTCCACCTCGTAGATTGGAAAGAGTTTTCCGTCCCCCTGAAAGATACTTAGGTATTATTTCAGAGGATGTAGAGGAAATGTTCCTCGTAGGTAATGGTGCTCATGGAGATGATTCCAAAATCTACAACAAGGCGATATCAGATATCGACTCCGAGAAATGGCTTGAGGCAATGAAGTCAGAGATCGACTCGATGCACTCAAACCAAGTCTGGACCTTGGTAGATCCACGAGAAGGTATAGTACCTATTGGGTGTAAATGGATCTTCAAGAGAAAGATTGGTGCAGATGGAAATGTGGAGACATTCAAGGCTAGACTGATGGCAAAAGGTTATAGTCAACGCGAAGGCATTGACTATCAGGATATCTTTTCTCCGGTAGCTATGCTAAAATCCATCCGCACATTGCTTGCTGTTGTAGTCTATTTCGATTATGAAATATGGCAAATGGACGTGAAAACGGTATTCCTAAATGGATATCTTGAGGAAGATATCTATATGGAACAGCCGCTAGGTTTCACATCCAGTGATACTGATCACAAGGTTTGCAAGCTGCAAAGGTCCATATATGGACTTAAGCAAGCATCTCGGAGCTGGAACACTCGTTTCAATGATGTGATCAAAAAGTTTGGTTTCATCAAAAATGAAGAGGAACCATGTGTTTTCAAAAGGGTCAGTGGGAGCGCTGTTGTCTTCCTCGTATTGTACGTGGATGACATCCTCCTTATTGGAAATGATATTCCCATGTTGACATCAGTCAAGATGTGGTTGTCCAAGGAATTCTCCATGAAAGACCTAGGTGAAGCATCCTTTATTCTAGGAATTAAGGTCTATAGGGATAGACCGAATAGGATGCTAGGACTTTCACAGAAGATGTACATAGAGGAAGTACTAAAAAGGTTTAGTATGGAAAACTCTAAGAGGGGATTAATACCCTTGAGGGCACTGAGCGTGACCACCTCGAGTAGTCATTAGGAAGTCTATCTTCTCGTCAATGACTGACTCGATGCTGCAGTAGTGTGTCTGATTCTTTGACCTGAGATGCATCGGCAGTTCACCTTGAGGGTGTTATAGTTTGACTACACTATTACTCGGTCTCCTAGCCATATGGAACCCTGAGGTATATGTTGGCTATAGCATGTTCATTGTAGGAACTGGATTGCATCAAGATGGAATCTATCTACCTCGGTGGTAGAGGAGTAGCCCTATGATGATCATGAGAATCAAGTCCAGAAATCAATGGCCATGGTAGAGTGAAATAATAGAAAGAATTTTTATTTAGATTTTCACATTGGACTCGAATCGAATGATTACATCATATGACAGAGACTAGGGTTTGACGAGTTCACCTTAACCCTAATCTGATCGGGGCTCAAGATAGAAGAACCGAATCACATAGGTAGCTGCACCAAGAGGTTCGCATTCAGCTCTGATGGGTTGCCACCATATACTGCTAGGTGTCACTGGTGGATTTTGGGAGCAATTAGAATGATTTAGATGATCGATCATTCTAGCTGTTCGAATCAGAAGAGTTCTGATCCATCGAAAGGAGTTTCGATGATGTCTATGATAGAGATCATGACATATCTCATTACCATACAGAACTGAACCTAACTGGGTCACACAAATAAGGGTTTGAATCTGGTGATCATCAATTGAACTGATCTAGTTCAATTGATCTGAATGAGATTCAATTAGGTTCAAGAAAATCGTGCTAGCACTCGATTGAACCTAACGTTCTTCTTTTACTATCATAAATAAGTTGTCCTGACTGAGCCAAAGGAGTTTGTGCTCAATCAGAGGCCTTCATATGGTCTGACTGGAGGTTGTCCAAGTCAGAATAGGTTGTCTTATTTGTAAGATATTACCTGCCATTTTTGGTCACCTACCATTTCTTGTTCTTTGACTTTGGTCAAAAGTCTACCTTTGACTGGTCAAACGTTGACCATTGACCCTTTGACTTTTGACCACATGTCATGCACCTATTGGAGAGCTGGTGGGGGCCTGTCCCCCTGCCAGAACCTGGCAAGGAGAAGGGCGCACGCCAAGGGTGGCGTGAGCCCAAGTAGGAGGCGCCTAGGAGTTCTTGTTGGACAAGGACTCCACCTCCCTTTTGGATTCCAATCAAAGTTCTACTAAGACTTCAGTTTGATTGGTCTTAGGCGTCCTCTAAGGAGGAATCCAGGGGTCTCTATTCCAACCAATCAGATTTAGATCTGATTTCACAAAGGATTGTGATTGGTTGAGAGGAAGACGAGTTGGATCACAAGAGGTCTATAAATAAGACCCTGCGCCCAATCCTAATGCTAATGCAATTCAATTGAGAAACCCCACGCCCCAAGGCTGCCTCTCCCCTCCTTCTCCATGCCATAGTCTCTTCTCCCCTTGCTCTCCACGTCCAAAAGAGTTTTGGACTTAGGTTGGTGCGATTCAGATCAAGGAAAGACGATCAAAAGCAAGAAGGCTGCGCTGCTGCAAAAGGATGACTGCAGATCTTCAAAAGAGTTTTGAAGATCCTTCGGATCAGATCCAGATCTAATTTTTGGAGGTGTGATAGAGAAGAAGAGGATCTCCAGATCCAACCCGAGTGGATACCGGTAGAGGCCAGGCGCTTGCGTGGCTAGATCCAGAACCTTCCATTGCAATCAGGATCATCTACAGGGTAATAGGATTACCCAAATCAGGTAAATTAAATTTGATTTAATTTATCTTATTTTATTTTATTTATTAAAATAATAAGAATCAGATCTAAAATATATCAAGATCTGATTGAGATCAAGAAAAAATTTTTGAAATATATCTCTTGATCTAATCAGATCTGGGCGAACCTGGACCGGAAAATCAGGATTTTCCTTCATTAACAAAAGAGATTTTGATGAAAGGAGATATAACCTTCCTACTGCATCAGAAGTGGTTGCTCTTATTGTTGGAGATTTAGAAGACTCAAGTGCTAAAAGAGACATTATAATAGAGACTTGAACTAGACTTCTCAAACATATCAGTGAGTTGCATCCAGCTTACTTGGCATTACAATATCCCTTGCTATTTCCTTATAGGAAGGATGGTTATAGAGATGAGATTTAGCATAGAGATTCAAGAAGCCATTGTACAAGAAAAAGAACAAAGTTGACTATGAGAGAATTTTTTGCATTTAGAATTCAAGATAGAAATTATGAAGCTGGAACAATATTGTCATCTAGAAAATTATTCCAACAATTTTTGGTTGATGCTTACATTATGATTGAGTCACAAAGATTGTTCTATATTTGATCTCATCAGAGACAATTAAGAGCAAAAATTTATAAAGGATTGAGTGAAGCAGTTTTAAGAGGTGAAACAAATCCCTCTTCAAGAGAAAAGTGTGTGATATTGCCTTCATCTTTCACAAGAGGTGCCCGCTATATGATCCAGAACCATCAATATGCGATGACAAGTTGCAAGTGGGCAGGTACCCTGATCTTTTTATTACATTCACTTGCAATCCAAGACGGCCAAAAATCATAAGAGCTACGGAACAAAAAGGCCTTCGACCAAAAGATCAGCCAGATATTATTTGCCGAGTTTTTAAAATCAAACTTGATGAATTGATAAGAGATTTGAGGCAGAGAAGAATGTTTGGAAGAGTTAGGGGTGGTATGTTATAATTAATTATTATATTTATTTGATGCTTGCCAAATTTTAACATTCATTTAAAGTGTACTTAATTATTATATTTATTTCACCTGGATGTCTTCCCCTTCTCTTTTGATTTAACTACTTCTGTTTCATGCTTTTGCTTTAACTAATGGATTTGCTTTGTATTATTACCAACATCTAAATTTATATCTATTTTTTTGACAGCAATTTTTTTTAAAAAAAAATCCTAAGATAAAAATATGGTCATATATTTAAAAGATGTGTATAACACTGGAAGCTCTACCTTATTATTCCATTAAGCAGATTACAAAGATTTTTTATTCTTAATAAAATATCCCTCTTTATTTAAAAAAAAATTCTTTTGTTTTTTTGATGTAATTAAAAAATCTTTTTTATTTATATAACTTTTGGTCTTTCTATCATGCTTTGTATCTCTTTTGCTTTCTATTTAGCTTAGGTATTATATATAGTAAGGAATGTTATATTGCTAATCTATTCATTAATATATTAGTTAATACAAAAATTTTCATCGTAGGGATCGATCCTAGGATCATCTCCTAGCATAGGGGTTGATCTTGGGGTCAACCTCTATGGTAAAAAAGAAATATCCTGTTTCTATTTTTGGATGACAGAACAATAGGAGTCGACCCATGGGTCAGCCTCTGACAAAGAGGTCGACCTTAGGGTTGATCTTTTTTGTGTGCCACTCAAAAACAAGCATGCCAGACAATTCTTTTTAAAAGGGATCGACCTCTAGGTCAACTATTTTTGTCCAAATATATTTTTCTTCATTTTTTGACTTCTGAATCTTTTCAAACTACTCCTAAAAGTTTCAAACTCTTCTCTAATACTCTTGAGACTTTCGAAAAATATTGTCTTAATCTCCAACTTGAAGAGATTGAAGCTTTAGCCTTCTTCAAGCATTTTTATTAATCTAAAAACTCTTGTATAACCTAAAATACATAATTGAACTTCTTTCAAAGATAAAAATTATTAGTACTTCTCTCAAATATTTTGTAGTCTTTAAAATTAATTTTTGAAATAATATTAGTGCATTTTGTGGTTGTTAATGATGTGTCTTTTTTCATTTTTAGTATAGTACCTATAATCTATGTCTTACAACAATAATATTTTTTTTAATTCAAGAATCATGTATAAATAGCATATTTTGAATTTTATTCTTCTCTCTACGTTACATATTCTTAGTAGCTAGTAGCAAAAGTAGGTAACTTTATGAATATTAATATACTTATATATTAAAGATTGTAATTTGTATTAAAGTAAAATTGTAAAGAACTAAAATTCTCAATTATATAAACAACAACTTCCCAAACTAAATAAAAAAAAAATTATGTCAGCTGAAACAAACATCAAGATAAACAAGAGTTTAAGAAAATTACTTAGTTATTTAAAGTATCTTTGGCAGCTTTTCTTTTTAAATATTTAGTTTCCATCTATTTAAAATATATGTTATTATACATGTAATTTAGAAACTACTTAATTTTGAATTTGATATTGCCTATTGATTTGTATGATAGTTATCTACACCATTGAGTTCCAAAAGCATGGATTGCCACACGCCCACATCATACTATTCTTGCATCCTGAGGATAAGATATCTACTGGGTAATAAATTGACAATATTATCTCTGCTGAGATTCCTGATAAAGAAAAACATCCCAGATTATATGAAGTTGTCAAAAACTTTATGACACATGGACCATGTGGAGTGCATAATAGTAAATCTCCATGCATGAAAGATGGGATGTGTTCTAAATACTATCCCAGGAGCTTTCAAGATAGGACAATTGTCAATGAAGATGGATACCCTATCTATAGAAGGAGAGATAATGGATCAACTATTGAAAAAGGATGATATTTTTTTGGACAACAGATATATATGTAATTTCACATAATCCTAATCTTCTCTTGAAGTATAATTCTCACATAAATGTAGAATGGTGCAACCAATCAAGGTCCATCAAATATTTGTTCAAGTACATCAATAAAGGCCATGATCGAGTCACTGCTACTTTTTATCAAGGGCCTGACAATTCAGATTCTGAACAAAAATTGATGAAATTAATATATATTATGATTGTAGATACTTATCTCCATGTGAGGCTATGTGGCGCATATTTGGATTTGATATTAATTATAGAGATCCCTTGGTAGAAAGGTTATCTTTCCATCTTTCGGACGAGCAGATAATTATGTTTAGGGATGATGATACACTAGACTCTATTGTCAATGCACATGGAAGCAAAAAGACAATGTTCTTGGCATGGATGGAGGCTAATAAAAAATATGAAAAAGCTAGACAGCTTACCTATGCAGAATTTTCTTCTAAGTTTGTATGGAAATCACAATTGGAAGAATGGTTTCCAAGGCAACAGGGCTTCTCAATTGGGAGGATATTCTATGTTCCACCTGGAGATAAATATTATTGTAGGATTCTACTAAACATAGCAAAGGGTTGTACAAAATATGAAGATATTTGGAAGGTTAATGGTATTTAGTATTCATGTCCAAAGGATGCATGTTATGCCTTGGGATTATTAGATGATGATAAAGAATATATTGATGGTTTGGCTGAAGCAAGTATATGCGGTTCTGATCATTACTTGAGGAGCCTTTTTACATCTTTGTTATTTACAAATAGCATTGAAAGACCAGAGTTAGTTTCGAAAAAAATATGGGAGTTGTTGAGTGAAGATGTACTTCATAATCAGAAGATTGCTTCAAAATCAAGGTACAAATTAAAGCTTTATCTTAACTTTTATCTCATGAGTTAATTGACAATATTTCAACTTTCTTCTATCATAATTTCAGTATATTATAATGGAAAACCAATTGAAATAAATCAGATAAAATATATTTTCCTCTAAACCATCACATGTATCAACCATTTATTGTCAACTACATTTTTTGATTATATATAATATAGGAAATAATTAACTGATCTTCCTGATAATCTATCTTTCTTTATAGCTTTGACACTTACTGATGATCAGTTGAAAGATCATGCTTTTTTTGAGATTGAGAAGCTACTTTGTAGTAACGAAAAAAGTCTCTTGGATTATCCACCGATGCATGTTCCTAATGAAGAGCATCTTTCCCAAGCAAGCAACAAACTAATTCATGATGATCTTTCTTACAATAGAGTCTTTTTGGCTAGAGAACATAGTGATCTTGTGTGTCTTCTAAATGATGAACAGAAAAAAAATTTATGAGACTATAATGAATGCTGTCTCAAGTGATAGTGGAGGTCTTTTCTTTGTGTATGGTTATGGTGGAATTGGAAAAACCTTCATATAGAGAACTTTATTTGTAGGTATAAGATCCACGGGATAAATTATGTTTACAATTGCATTCAGTGGAATAGCTGCACTATTGATGCTAGGAGGCAGAACTGCCCATTCAAGGTTCATAATTTCACTGATTATTAATGAAGATTCCACATGCTACATTAGACAAGGAAGTGCATTAGCAGAGTTATTAGTTAAGACAAAGTTAATTATATGGGATGAAGCTCCAATGACTCAAAAATATTATTTTGAAGCCTTGGATAGAACTATGAGAGATATTCTTAGATTTTCTAATCCATTGAGCATGGATCAACCATTTGGTGGCAAGGTTGTTGTACTTGGTGGAGACTTTAGATAAATTTTGCCCATTATTCCAAAGGGAAGTAGACAAGATATTGTTCTTCTACCATCAATTCCTCTTATTTGTGGGATTCTTGTAAGGTACTATAGTTGACTAGAAATATGAGGCTAACAACAGGTTCATTTGATTCAAACTCAAATGAGTTGAGAGAATTATCATAATGGATATTGAAGATTAGAGATGGCACTATAGGTGATGATAGTGATGGTGATGGCTTGGTGGATATTCCTGATGAATTTCTTATAAAGTATGAAAATGATCCTGTTGCAGCTATTGTGGGTAGCACATATCCTTTTTTGTTACAAAACTTCAATAATTCAAAATACCTTGAAGATAGAGCAATTCTTGCGCCAACTCATGGGATTGTTGATAGAGTGAATGAGCACATTCTTTCTTTACTCCCTGGGGAGGAAAAAGTTTATTTGAGCTCAGATAGTATTTGCAAGACAGATATGAATGCATTCACTATAAAAGATCTGCACACTCCTAAATTTTTGAATACTATTCTATCTTTAGGTGTTCCAAACCATATTGTTAAATTGAAGGTTGGTGTTCTAGTAATGCTTCTTAGAAACATAGACTAAAATGCTAGGTTGTGCAATGCACTAGGTTGATAATTACTCAACTTGGTAATCATATTTTGGAGGGTAAAGTTATATCAGGAAGTAACATAGGGCACAAAGTCTTTGTTCCTAGGATGGTGTTAACATCTTCAGATACCAAGCTACCATTTAAATTCCAGCGAAGGCAATATCCAATAATAGTTTGTTTTGCTATGACAATAAACAAGAGCCAAGGGCAAACTATTTCAAATGTTGGATTGTTTCTCCAAAGACCAATTTTTAGCCATGGTCAACTCTATGTAGCTTTTTCTAGAGTTCAAAGCAAATCCAAATTACGAATATTAATTTGTGATAAGGATGGCCAATAATCTATGACAACAAATAATGTCGTCTACAAGGAAGTGTTCAAAAATATATAGACAAGTAATTAAACATATTATTGAACTTTAAAAAATTTATATTTTTTTATATTACTAAAAATCAAAATATTAATCATAATAATTGAGAAATTTTCGTATTATTTCATTTTATAAACTACTAATGCATATGTAATTAATCTTCACTAGGTTGTGATATTGCCTTTCCTTCCTTAGATCTATTATGATTTTAGCTATATCAATATTCACAAAGACATATATATAATTTATGACTATTGTATCTGCTCTTATTTTTTTTAAAAAAAAGATAAATCTGATATATTTTCTATTATTATATATGATTTTATATCTAATTAAATGTTCTTGACATCTTTCTGAATGTTGAGATTTATCATATTAGTTAGCTAGATGGCCACAACTAGGATAGAAAATCCTCTCTCTATGTTGCACGGATTTGAATTTAGACTCAGTATAAGAAATTTATTATAGCTTCAATAAACAACAACTTTAATAGTATTTTGGAGTTTACTAACTATGAATGATTGCTAAATTAAATAAATGAGTTATATAACTTTCTTCATCTTTTGAATATGTTTTGCTAAAAAAATATTTACTAAAAATAAAAATATGCCTAGCTCTAGGAAGAAGATTATTTTTCTTGCATGATTAGTTGTATTTATGTATGATATCAATACTTATTTATGTATGATGTCTATACTTATAGAATGAATTTTTAGATAAAAAATCAGTTTACGTTATGATTAAACATTAATATGAACAAATTACAAATATTATGGTAAAGATATATGTTGTTTGTATTATGATTTAAAACTAATATATTATTTTCTTTATCATCAACCTGTGAAACATTTGCTTTACAAAATCGTACAATTTACAATCAAATTATAACTTTTCATACAACAACTAATTACTCACATACTTTTTGTATGTAATGTTATTGTGCTTTTTACCTTTATTTTGTTGCTTGCTTGGCCATAAGGATACATGTTTGTATTGCCATCTTTTTTTGTATCTTGGATTCCAAATTAACTTTAATCTATTAATTTCTATAATATTTATGATAGGTAATTAAGCAAACTTCAAAGTTAAAGAATAAGTTTCAGCATTCACACTCATGCACTTAGCCCATAAAAAAATTAGGAGAAGCTTATAAAGAGGAAAAGATAATTATATATTTTATGGAATGAATGGTCTGTTCAATTTTGTATTTTTCAATAAATGGCTATGAACTAATTTTGAGATCCTGTATATTTCAGATTATGTATGATTGAAGCTAATTTTCTTGCAAATCTTCTATTTAAATCATTATTAATAGTGTGAGATTTGTTTTTGCTAGAACTCTCTATGGTACTCAACAAAGTTTTAGCATATGATATTCAAAATAAATGTAATTATAATTTAATTTTTTTAGATATTTTACTAACTATCATTTTAGGAGTTTAGTTGAAAATAAAATATTTTAACTTAAAAAAAATTTAAAATCATATTTTGATATTATTTTTTAATTATTAAAAAAACAATCATTAAATTTTCCTTAATTTCGTGCATCGCACGGGTGACCATCTAGTTGTAGTTATAACTCAACGACTAGGTGTTGATTCAAAAACAAAAGTAGGATACTTTTCACTTTTGGCAACTTTGCGGTTACTCCGAATCCATTCATTAATGGAAAGAGGATAAACCTCCTTCAAAAGACTGAAATGTCCCTTACCGACGACGCTTCCAAAGGAAACCACTGCACGCGGTCCACGGTGATATGGTCTTTCTGTCAATCCCCCTTCCACCCCAACTCTCCCGCTCGTCCTCCCCGTGCAATAAAACCACCAAACGGCGTGCTCTCTCTCTCCTCGTTGCAACCCCCAAAACTCTCCCTCGCCCCGCACAACCCCACCCGCCCCACCAAAGGGCCCCACCTCGTCGACCAATTCCACCAGTCCAATTGCGTGATATCCCAGACGCCCTCTAATTCCGCTATTCCCGATCACTTAGGTCGGGGGATAAACGTGGAATAAAGGGATTCGATGGGATACGTAAAGGCAATAACGAGAAGGTGGGAATAGAGGAAGCTTGGAGAGGATCTGATCTAATATTCCTATTGCGCGCAAGCTCCTTCCCAAATTTTTAAGCACCCCGATTAGGATACCCAACGGTTTCGTGGATCTAACCTAAATTTGGGTGGGGCCAGCGGGGTGATTGATGGGGTGTAGGTTGGACGGGGCCTTTGATTAAGGATGCCAGCGGATCACCGGAACGGATTTCCCTGTCAGGGAGCGCGAGAGAGAACACGGGAGAGAGAGGGAGGGGGATACAGGGGAAAAAGAGGACAAAAAAGCGAGGGCCGGTGAGAGGGATTGAGTTGGTATTTGGTTTTTGGCTTGGTTTTGGGGGGTACACAGAGAGAGAGAGAGAGACGGGGGGGGGGGGGAGTCGAGACGGGAGTGCGAGAGATATGGCCGTGAAGTCAAACCGCGGGAGCTGACGTAGATCTCGCGGTCGGCGGCCGGCGGAGATCGGGTCTCGGATGGTATTTCCTGTAGCCGGTGGCGGCGAGTGTCGGAGATGGGCGGGGGCGGTTGGTAGAGAAGCCGGGGGCGGCGGCGGCAGGCGGCGGCGGCGGTGTAGGAGGAGGAGGAGTAATAAAGGGGTTGTGGGGACGCCCGGTGGTGGTGGAGGAGGAGGGGTTGGGGTCGAGGACGAGTGGGGAGGATGAGGAGGGGGAAGGGCAGGAACGGGCTGCTGCCCAACTCGCTGAGGATCATCTCCTCGTGCCTGAAGACGGTGTCGTCGAACGCCGGGTCGGTCGCGTCCACCGTCCGGTCGGCGGGGGCCTCTGTGGCGGCCTCGATCGCCGTGCCCGCGGAGGATGAGAAGGACCAGGTTCGTTCAGATCATTCTCTGTTGTGCTTTTTGATTGGCAGAAATTGATGCTCTGGTTTGTGCAGTTTGTAATTTTTCTGAGTGGTTCATGGTGGGATGACTGTTTCTGGGATTGCTTACTAGAATCTGTGGGCTTATGGTATCTTGTGTTGTGATTTAGATGTAATTATGATGCATAAGAGGGACTTGGTCTTGCTTGCGTTGTACGTGGCAAACTCGATGTTTTAGAACAAGTAGCTTAAAAAAGAAAGATTTTTCGCGCTTTCCACGAGTAGAGTAAACGGTTCACTAGATTTTGAGCAGATAGAGAGAGAGAAATGAAGAGGATAAGCTAGCTCGTCATTTATTTGTTACCAACTTTAGGTGACATTAATGGAATGGACAAAAAGATTATATTTTATTTGTTTGATTATTTGATGTTAATTGCAGTTTGCATTTGTATGGAAAAAGATTTTGAACTCTGAGCATTCTTATTGTAGTTTTAACATTCTGAAGTTTGTTTCTCTAGCTCTGGTGATTTTGTCCTTATGAATTCTGTGGAAAGGATACTCATTACATCACAAATTTCAGCTTAGAAATTGTAAATCAAGATCAAGGTGTCCATGGTCAACATTATTGCATGTAACTGATTGATAAGTTTGAGATTCTATGTTTTGCCACCATGACTGCATGGTGTCCAAAGTAGTATTCCAGTGATGGAATGATGAGGCAATAGTTTGAACCTTTTTATTTTCTGAGACTTTTGATGCTCACATACATTTTATTTTTCCCTTACGAGGTTGTGTCCTAGTTTAGCTCTTAGACTTCTTTCCAAGTTAAGAGTTTCATTAATGTATCATTGCTGCCATCTCTCTTGCTTAATGTAGGCCTGGGTAGGTATTTGGCCTTCATGGATGAAGGATTGATGCTTGATCATGAAATTTTACCCCTCATTGTTGCCAAAAGGCTTACTATTTTAGGCCAAGTTTCTAGATTTACAAAAGATCTGCTCTGATCACATGCCCATTTATCAACATGTAATTATTTCATCTAGGAGGTGCTTGGTTCACGATCGAAATCGGAATGAGAATCGGAATGGATTAGAATCGGAATCGGAATAGTCTAATCCTCTGAAGTGTTTGGTTTGTGATCGGAATTGGAATCAAAATCAGAATGAAAATTTGAATCCATAGGGGAGAGTGGGGGTTGAGTTTTAAGTAGATTGGGCCATTTCTATTCCATCCTGAAATCAGAATCGAAATGGAACTCCCCCCAACCAAGCGGTTGGAATGTAAGTCATCCATTCCTATTCCGATTTCGGACCCCTATTCCCCCCAACCAAACACCCCCTTAGAGAAATTTTGGTTCAATGCCTTTTTGATGCATTGTCAGGCTATGGATATGCTTAAGCACTGTTGAGGTCCACTTACCAGATGCTTTTATTGTGTTACATGCTTTTGTAAAGGTATCCATTTATTCATTAGAAATCCTTCTCCTTCATGGTCCATACGAGACTTGCAACTAAAGGGAAAACAACTAATGGGACATGTTTGTTACGTTGAATATTGTAGATATTTTAAAGCACAACATCTACACCTTTTTGAGATATCATGCTTATCGTAGATAGTGATTGAAAGAGCATGTCTATTGGGAGAGCTATCCATGGGTGGTAGATGTTTTCTTAAGAGTTCATGCATCCTAGTAGTGCTAGTCTTTTTTGTGTGCCCTAATAGACAAGCTGTTGATGAAGGAAGCATAGAAAGGCAAGATAATTTAGGGAAGAAGCCTTGCTAGGCTTATACTTTGTGAAGGAAAAAAGATATGTTAGAAAAAATTTCTCATTGCTCAATGCATATGGGGAGGGTATATGGTCATGTATTTGAATGGTACGTACCATGGGCCATCCTCACATGAACTCATGGATTGCCAAGGTGGTATGATATAGTACATACCAAGGATTGTAGAACCATTCCAAACCACCTAGTTTGAGGTGTACCAAGCCGTGCTGGCGGCGGACCAAGATGGTTCTAACAATCGAAACGAGAAACCGACGAAGGAGGGGGAGAGGGAGAAAGAAAGAGAGGAAAGGAGAAAGAGATAGAGAGGGGGGGGGGAGAGGGAAGGAGAGGAAGAGGGAGCCTTTGGAGACCACCAGAAGCCTTTCGTGCTTGCTAGAGGCTTCTGCCCTTGTTTCCCTTTTTTTTTTTTTTAAATTTTGCCGATTTTGGGTGAAGTCGTCAACACAGGCTTTTGCCTTTTTTTGTTTTTTATTTTGCTGATTTCAGGCGAAGTTGGCAACACGCCAATTTTACTTGCAATTGGAGAAATAAAAAAAAAAAAGGAGACAAGGGAGGAAGACTTTGTTTTAATTGGAAGGAGGGAAAAGCCCCTCCTCTGACCCCCGAGTAGGCATGGCAGGCCTTTGACGTCTCTCTCTCCCTCTCCCCCTCTCTCTTTTCTTCCCTTTGGTTCTCCCTCCACCCTCTCTACTATGTCGGTTTGGCCTGGTATAGAATGGCACGGGGGTGTACTAAACTATGTCACCAGCCACTGGACCTCGATATCCGCACAACGAACCTTGGTACATATCATTGCTTCGGGCTAGTTATGGGCTTGTACATGCTGCAGTATATATGGTTTATTCAAACTTGGTTTAACATGTATTTAGTATATTAAGGAATGAGAACAACTCTAGATGCTTACAAGAAGCTCATGCATTACTGCAATTTTTGTGTTTAAAGGACATCGGTTATTGTTGAATATGAAAGGAACTTCTGCGTCTGCTTACAGATTGTGAGTTCCTTGGTTGGTCCATTGAGGTGCTTCATATAAGGGGAGGTAGGGCATTTGGAAGTAAAGGATGCAAAATTCTAGGCAACATATTCTAGAAGACAGGTTTTTTTTTATTTGTTCATGTGAGGAGGATTTTGTTGGATTTGATGTGAGCACCGAATGTCATACAACTTAGGACATTTTACAAAATTAAAACATAAGATACAATGCAATTAATTAAAGTATGTAAAATGGGTTAAGTTGAAACAAGTAGTAGATTTTATTTGCAAACTTGTTGTAACAATAAGTTTAATATTTTTTAAGGTGAGAAAACAGTTTGTAAACAGTTTCCCTTGGAAGCTAACTTGAGTTTCTAGATTATGCAAGAAATTTACCAACATATTTGATATTTTAGGGGAACTTAAGAATTTGTTAAAAAAGTTACAATGAATATTTGATGATACAAATAAACAAGAAACTGATCACACTGAGAAGTCGCCTGATATTTTTAACATCTGGATATTCTGCAGGTTTTGTACTTGAAATTCCTGGATTAAATTTTTGTAGAGTACTCAGTAGAAATACAGATAGCAAAAGAAGAAAGTAAGTGGACATGCTAAAGATCACCTGTCTACATATTTTTCATTGTCATATCATGAAAATGTGTCAAAATGGTAAACATACTAGAGATAGTTATAACTAAGAGTCTTACATTTTATGATTCTGTTTGCCAAAATATTTTCTGCCAATTTTTGATCAACTTATTTTATCATAATTGCTGAATGTGTGTCTTCCAAATTAAGTTTATTGTTTAATTAGCAGCGAGGAGTTTATCATGGGCAAAGCAAGATCTAAGAAACATAATATAAGAAGCATAGGTTCGCAACAAAATAAGACAAATTGCACCTATATGAAAGAGGGGACTTCATTCACCTGCTTAGGCTAAAAGTATTGAGTTCTTGTACTTTTGAGCTGGTAGAAATGGATATTTTTCTTATCTCTATCATGAAGCTAATTTGACCTAATCATCTATATCACACTAGATTAACATTGCACAATTTGTAAACAGTGATTTTTTCACCATTAAAAAACTTATGAGGTTCTGATGCTTGATCAGATTCTCCTGTAATTTTTGAACCAAGCAAATTGATACGGATGCTTTGACATTTTGTCTTCAATCAAATTTATTTTTTCATGTTTATAAGATGAATCAAGTTACAGGTCTACTATTAATATTTAAGTTGCTTAGTTTTCATTCACAGGTAACCCTGCTTTGGAGGAAACTTGTACATCCAGTTAGGCATAAGTCTTTTCAATGAGGTGTTCTCCTTTGTTTTCTTCTGTAACTTTCCCTTATCGTCACTCTTTTTGTTTCACCCTCAATTTGAACATTGGGGTTTGCCGCATTTGCCCTCATCTGAACTTGTATATAAGCTACACATATTGTCTCATTTCACTAATGCATAAACATGATAATGGCACTATAAAATCTTGTATATTTGGTTAGAGATATGCTTGTAAGCAAGCATGAGGAATATCATTACAACTAGGGCATGCCCATTTTGCAGGCTTATGTATATTTTGTTTATAAATGAATGGTACCATTTTTTATTATACAAGCTTTGTCTCTTTGCATAATGCACTTAGTTCAGGCATTTTATAACATCTAAATGTTATTAAAACAAATCTTGCTCGATGCTTTCATCTTCAAAAGTGCCTATCAAGCTCTCCTTTTGATTACTGACATGAATTAAAAAAGTAGTGTAAATTTAGAGGATAAGAAAAAAATTATTTCATCTTTAGTGAAAGGCTCAGACTCCATCATCCAATTTAACATGTTGAACCTGACCAGTTCCTCAATTTGAATATGGAGGCAAGAACCCTAATTTTTCTCCTTTAGTTTCCCAAGCCCCATATTGAAGTTAATCATCAATATCATTAGGAGGATGGTCACTGATGATGCCCATCAAGCATCATAAGTTTTGATCTACATGTGATGAATTATGTTTACAAATCTTTTCCTTCTAGCTTCATTAGGATCTAGGCAGGCCCCTCCATCCTAGAGGTTTTTTGGTCTAGAATTTTACACCATTTTATAAATTTGGTTTTCAGTTAGCGGGTTGCAAACTGTTTTTATGTTTTATTGGATACACTTCTTGCATTTGGGTTGTTTGCATGTGAGTGCATGAAATCGTTTATGCTATGGGTACGGTCGGAGTGCTGTTAATTGGTCTTAGACTGCTGAACAATCTGGATATAAATGGTATCTGGGGATTTTTAGTAGAATATCGGATGTCATGACAACCTTGGCTTAGGTGTTGGAATTGAAAAGATGGATGACAGATGACCTGGATGGGATGGTCTTCCTGAACATGAGAGACAGGCTGAAAGATGGATTAGGAAAGAGAATTTTTGTGACTGCAGCTCCAATGGAAAGGCATTACAAAAATTTTTGCACAGCATAGCTTATTTATGAGTTGTAAAGGGTACTTCCATCTTCATGATTTTTCTTAACAAGAACTAGGTTTCCATATGATGTTTGGAAATAAGGCATATTACAATTATAGGGATTTCATTTCTCCAAAAAAGAAGAAGAAGAAGAAGAAGAGAGGAGAGAGAGGAACTCCTGCCGTTGGTAGTAACACATATCTGAATCTGTTGTCTTGGTTTGTTGTTTGTTTGGTCTATATACATTATACGTCGTTCACTTACTGTGTATGATGAAGTCTCCTCATGTTTTATCTTTCTCTTGTTTTTTGCACTTATTGTAGTCGGTTTTGCTTATGTGGTTCATATTGATGTTCTGAAACTAACTTATCACAGCATGATCTGTTTTAACACGTTATTGCTCAACAGGTCTTGTGGGCTGGCTTTGACAAGCTTGAACTTGGTCCATCTTTGTTCAAGCATGTTCTACTTCTTGGGTATTCCGATGGATTTCAAGTACTTGATGTTGAGGATGCCTCAAATGTCTGTGAACTGGTCTCTAAGCGTGATGGTCCAGTCACATGTTTACAGATTCAGCCAATTCCTGCTAAGTCTGAGGGCAGTGAAGGATTCAGAGCATCACAACCTTTGCTATTGGTTGTTGCTGGTGATGAAACCAATGGCTCAGGTATGGTCCAAGGTGGTCGTCTGAGTGCTTTGATCAGAGAGAGCACTGGTGAGCCTCAGTCAGGAAATTCTGTCCCCACTCCGACAGTTGTTCGGTTCTACTCTCTAAAATCTCACAATTATGTGCATGTTTTGAGATTTCGATCTGCTGTATATATTGTACGATGCAGTCCTCGAATTGTTGCTGTGGCTCTTGCTGCCCAGGTAAGATGTTTGAGTTCATTTTAAAAATGATTATATAGGATCCATGATGTATATTATTAGACTTGAGGCTGATGACACTAAGAATTTGAACATTACTGATAACTTGACTCTTTGATGACAGATATACTGCTTTGATGCAGTTACTCTTGAGAATAAGTTCAGCGTGCTAACTTATCCATTGCAAGGAGCATCTGGGATTAACATTGGTTATGGTCCGATGGCTGTTGGTCCTAGGTGGCTAGCTTATGCATCCAATAATCCTCTGTTGTCAAACACAGGGCGCCTCAGTCCCCAAAACCTTACTCCCTCTCCAGGTGTTAGCCCATCATCCTCACCTAGCAGTGGGAACTTAGTTGCTCGCTATGCAGTGGAGTCTAGTAAACAGTTGGCGGCTGGAATACTCAACCTGGGGGATATGGGATACAAAACGCTTTCAAGATATTGTCAAGAGCTGCTGCCTGATGGTTCTAGTTCTCCCTTGTCATCGAATTCAAGGAGGGTTGGAAGACTTCCATCAACCATGCATCATGGTGAAGCTGATAATGCTGGAATGGTTAGTTTTAAATCAATTATCTCATGTGTGTTCTTTTGTTTGCTCCCTCTTTCTCATGATACAAACAAATATGCACGTTCTGGGTTATCCATGTGCAGATTCATATACATTTAGTTATTTTCTGATTAAAATTGATGGCATATAATATTCTTCTGCAGGTTGTTGTCAAGGATTTCATTACAAAAGAAGTCATTTCACAATTCAGGGCTCATACCAGTCCTATATCTGCTCTGTGTTTTGATCCTAGTGGTACCCTTCTCGTTACAGCTTCTGTACATGGGCATAATATAAATGTCTTCCGGATTATGCCAGCCTGCAGACCAAATGGTTCTGGCTCTGGGCATTATGATTGGACTTTGTCGCATGTTCATCTATACAAGCTGTATCGCGGACTTACGACTGCTGTAGGATCCTGACAAATTGCTCATCTGAAATGAGTTGTAGAAACATTTTTTTCATTTTTGTTTAAGCTTTGTCCTTTTCTTTCTTCTGTTTCCAGGTCATACAGGACATCTGTTTTAGTCATTATAGTCAGTGGATAGCGATTGTTTCATCCAGAGGAACCTGCCATATATTTGTGCTATCTCCATTTGGTGGTGATGCTAGTCTTCAACTGCAAAATCCTCATAGTGATGGGCTGATCCTTACTCCCAATCTCACATTGCCATGGTGGTCAACTTCGTTGTGCACTACAAATCAACAATTTCATCCACCTCCACCTCCACCTCCTGTCACACTTTCTGTAGTTAGTAGGATAAAAAATGGTAATTCTGGTTGGCTAAATACGGTTAGCAATGTTGCAGCATCTGCAGCTGGAAAGATATCCATACCATCAGGTGCTATTGCTGCTGTCTTCCACAATTCTGTACACCATGATAGTCTACCAATTCCCTCAAAGGCTAATTCACTGGAGCATCTTTTGGCTTACTCTCCATCTGGTCATGTGATTCAACATGAACTTCTGCCATCTTCAGGTGCAGAGTCATCTGTTGGCGGTTCAAGAGTTGGATCTGGTTCTCTTTTGCAGCTTCAAGATGAGGAGTTACATGTAAATGCTGAACCAGTTCAATGGTGGGATGTCTGCAGAAGATCTAATTGGCCTGAAAGAGAGGAAAACATCCTTAGCATTGTCTTCAACAACCAACAGAATGCTGAGACCATCATGGATACTTCTGATTGTGAAGATGAAGAAGCTTTATGTTTGATGCCGGCCAATGGTATACCTGGTAAAGAGTCAGTAAAGAGTCATGAAAGACCCAGCTGGTACCTTTCCAATGCTGAAGTGCAGATTAGCTGTGGGAGCATTCCAATATGGCAGACATCTAAGGTATTCCACTATTCTGTCTTTGCCTTTGTTGTTTTAGCAGTTTTTCCTAATTATTAATGAGAGTAAATAAGAACTGCTTAATACTTTTGTTATAGATTTGTTTTTATGTGATGGATCCATCAAGAGCTAGTGGAAGATCTTTTGAAGATGGTACCAGTGGAGAGATTGAGATTGAAAAGTTAGCCATTCATGAGGTCGAAATAAGGAGAAAGGATTTACTGCCTGTTTTCGAGCAATTTCACTATTCCCAATCAGATTGGAGTGATAGGTAACATATATACATAAATATTGAATAATTGAGTATACTCTATATATTGTTTGAGTTTGATATGGGGAATCCTCTTGAAATTTCCATTTGTAGATTTTATATTTTATCCACATGCTAAAGTTGCTGGAATTTTGTATTTATGTTTTCTAACTATTGATACAAAACCATAGTCAACCCACCACTATCTCTAATTCTCTATCTTAGTCATTTGGGATTTGAGGAACTTTGACAAGTCTCCCCCTCAGCAGGAAACCATGGAGATTATCTAGTAGGTCGGTCTAGTTAGTCTATAATAGGACGAGAGTCTATTTTCAAGCATGAGTGTCATGTCTTGTAGTCGCATATTATCAAACTAGAGTTGAACAATAATCGACCTTAGATATTTTTTGATTCTATGTTATTAGCTTGGAAAACTATTTAGCTTTCTATGCTAATGCTATTGCCTTTTCTCGTGAACTTCACAATATCCTTTGGAGCAGCTTCATCCCTTGATTTTTTTGACACCATATAACATAAAATTTTTCGTAAAGAAGGTTGTGGTCATCATGTTGCATGTTGTGGGCACAAATAAAGGGTTTTGGAGACTCATTTTGTCTGAGTTTAATAATGAAGATGTTTGTAATTTTAAGAATGAAGATGCTGAATCTTGTGATCTTGATCAAGGCAAAACTAATGCAGTTCGATTGCATAAGACTTGTTGGTTGTAGTGAGGAAGGGAAGTTTGGCAGCATAATTGAGAAGTATTGACAAAACCACATTTACAACCATGAAGGGAATGTAAAAGCCATCCCTTAAAGACTTCCCCGGATCCCTCCTTTTCCTCCCTCCTCTATTGAGCACAAGAAGACAAAACACTTTTTAATCTGTTGGGGAGTTGTTTGGGTCAGATTGGCCATGGAATCTAGAGAAATCAACTATCACAAAACCTGATTTTGTAGATCTCAGGCTACAAAATCAAGGGGAGTCTAATTCATTATCCATTTCTAGGTCTTATGAGTTGACACATCTCAAAATGAACTTTACAAGAGGCTATCAGACTACAGTTATATACTATGTATATTTTGGAATTTTAAGGACCTGATGGCATATAATTTGGAAGTTAAACGACCCCTAAATTTAATATGGATATATAGCTATTTGAAGTGCCGAGCTCTACCTTTTTAATGAAATATGCTTATGATGATTTCATTGGAATACTGAGTTTTGTTGAAGGCATGCTTAATGCACCCCTAGGCACAAGGCATAGGTAGCCACCTGAAGCGGCTGAGCTAGCCCAAGGCGCAGCCCCTTTGCAAAGGCTCTGATAGCCTTTTTAGCTCCTTGTAGAAAGCCCGAGCATAAAAAAGCATACCTTTACTCTTTTCAATCACAATGGTTTAATTTTGATCAGGTTTTTAGGGCTTCTTGGCCAAAAAAAGACTGGAAGAATGAAAAAGGGATGGGATCTAGGGCTCCAATGGAGAGGGCTGCAAGGATAGCAGCAAGGGATGGTCATGAGACCTAGAACTTCCAACCAGGTCTTCTCATTTATCTGTTAAGTCATTGTGTTCTTCTGCCGCTGCTGACATTCCTTTTCCTCTTCGTCTCCTTCCACCTCTTCTTCTTCCATCCCTGCTGCTGGTCCATCAAAAACAAGCATGCTGCCATTCTTCTTCCTCTTCTCCTTGCTATTCTTCTTCATCTTCTTATTCTTCTCCATCTTCTTCTTTCTCCTCCTCTTCTTCCTTCTCTTTTCTTCTTCGTCCTCGTCCTTGTCCTCCTCCTCCTCTTCTTCAAGAAGAAGAGAAAAGGAAACAGATAATATAGGTTAAGAGAGATACAGGAATTGGTGAAGATGATTGCTTATAATTTCTTTTGAATCTTGTGCTTGCACATCTCTGCCAGAAGTTCTGCTTTTAAGTCCTTTGTAGAGCTCCACTTGTGCCTGAATTTGCCGTTGTACTTGTATCTTCTTTAGGTTAATAAAAGTCAGGTGAGTGATGGCTCAAGAAGCTTTTTATGATGTTCTTTGTGTACTCGGGAGTTGATTTTAGGCCTTTTATGCTGTACAATGATGGATGTCAACCTGGTGGAAATTAGTTAGGATGGTTCACCACTTGATAGCCCAACTAATCAAGCTGTAGTCATCCAGTTGAATTGGGGATGAGGGCTTCCTGTTAATGCAGGCTTTGAGCTTGAGGGTTTTGCTTTTCTTTATTCCTCCTGACAGGTTGGTGGATGGTGTAGTGGGTTTTCATGTAATGTTATGCTTATTTCAGTTGATCAGCGGCGTGATCTTTATTTTGGGGAGAAAGGTGTGTTGTATTATTTTTAAAGAATAGAATATAAGCTGATCTTTGTGTTCACTTTATGTTGTTGGTGACTATCTGGGTACTTTTTTCTTCTTGTTCTTTATCTAATGTGATCTGCAGGGTTCCACTCTAAGAAATATGTGTCAGTACTGAGGATAAAATGGGAGATGATAATTTTTATACAAGTCTGTAGATGAGGGAAGAAAAGTTGGCTAGTTTGTGAAAATTAAATAGGGAATAAGGAAGACAAGTTTTCCACTAATTTGGTATCTTCTCCTTCATCATGCCTATGATCATGTTAGAAGTTGCCCTTTAAGCTCGGAATGCAACTTCTTGTAAACTCTTTATTTTTGAAATGGGAATTCCCATTAGATTTGAGTCCTTTTTTGCTTACATCTGATTACATAAGCATAATTTGATAGTCTGGATCTATTCTCAAATCAAACTGGACTATTATTCTTAGAATATCAATGAAGTGTTACTACATACATTATATATGCATATGCATACATACATACACATATATCTATATTTATATCTATATCTATATCCGTGTGTGTATAAGATGATACGAATCAAATCTAAAGGTGAGTTCTGATATTAATGAAATCATTTTTGTGGCTTTATTTTCTTTGACTTATCTTTTATCATCTTTTTCCCATATTTTTGGTTAGTTAAAACTATTTTGAGATACTGTACTTGTTAAGCATCGTGCATATATTTACAATTAAAGTTCTTTTAATTCCTTAAACCATGAGAAATCTTATCCTTGTTTCTTACATCCGTCTTGCCTTACATAGTAGCCCTATTACATGCTCCTCCCATTTATTTGAATCAGGGTATCACAATTCTCATTGACTAATGTTATATGTAATATTTAAACTTCAGTTTCAAACATATTTGAAATAAAGTTGCTGAATCGAGGAATCCAGATAATAGGGTAGAAATATCAGGGAACTTAAATAAACATTTTGAAAGGAATAATTCGACAATGTTAAGTTTGATGTTAGAACTGCAATAACAGTTTGTCTCCCTTGAAAAAAAATTGCATAATGTTATGTGTTGGTGCAGAATCTGGTTGACATCGGATCGAGCTGGAGTTGAGGAAGAAGAGATCGCCGTCGGTGATCTGCAAAACAAAGTCCCATCCGGAGTCGGTGGTGGTGGCTCCGGCAGGACCCTCCGACGATTAAGTCAGCTCTTCTGGCCAACAGAAATGGAGTGTTCTGAAAAGAATTCAGTAGAATTTTGAGAAGGAGAAGAGAGTTTAGAGAAAACGTATCTGGAGGATCCCTTTTTATAGACGGAGCCTGTAGCAGACTGATAGTGACAGTCGTAACCGTCTGGTAATGGGTCGCTCGGGACCACGTAGGGGTTATTACGGAGAGAGGCGCCGTCTGTAGCAGACTGATAGTGACGGTCGTAACCGTCCGGTAGTGGGCCGCTCGAGGCTACATGAAGTTTGTTATGAAGAGGTGCTGCTTGTAGCAGACTGATAGTGACAGTTGTAACCGTCCGGTAATGGGCCGCTCGAGGCCACGTGGAGTTTGTTATAGAGAGGTGTCCGTTGTCGTGATGTGCCCGTTCATCGAGATTTAATAGTCGAAGTTCGGAGGAAGTAGGCGTTGGTTGGTGAAGAGCTTTGACATACATTAATTCTAGAGGAGATCGGACTCCTAAAGGGAATACGGCTAGAGGGAATCATCCGGGAGGAATGCTAGTTGAAATCCGAAAGTAATTCGCTGGAGGAATCTGGATGGAGTTCGACTGATGGAGAAGTCCAGAAGGAATCCGACTGTTGGAGAAGTCCGGCTGAAGGAGAAGTTTGGGAGGAGTTCGGCTGAAGAAGTCCGGATGAAGTTCGATCGAAGAAAAAGTTTGGTCGAAGAAAAAGTTCGGAAGGAGTCTGACTGACGGAGAAGTTCGGTCGAAGAAGAAGTCTGGGAGGAGTTCGACTGATGGAGAAGTACAGGAGTTTGACTGATGGAGAAGCCCGGTTGAAGGAGAAGTCTGGAAGAAGTTTGGCTGAAGAAGAAGTCCGGATGGAGTTCGACTGATGGAGAAGTTCGGTCGAAGGAGAAGTTCGAAAGAAGTCCGACTGATGGAGAAGTCTGGATGGAGTTCGGCCGCTGGAGGAATTCGAAAGGGGTTCGGCCGCTGGAAGAGTCCGGAAGGAGTTTGACCGCTGGAAGAGTCCGGAAGGAGTTTGAAAGGAGTTCGGCTGCTGGAGGAGTTTGGCTGCTGAAGGAGGGGGTTCGACCGTTGGAGGAGTTCGGAAGGAGTTCGAAAGGGGTTCGACCGTTGGAGGAAGAATTCTAGATCGAAGCTCTTCCGTGATTACCAGTTACATTAGGCTAAGCATCAAACTGGACTTCAGCTGGAGCGGGGTTTATCCCCAACAATAGTCCTACTCTCGAGTTCGAAATTTGAAAGAAAGGAAAAAAAAAGGCAACGGACGAAGTCCGATCCTGGGTTTTCGTGCTTATTAGGACGAGACGTTTCGGTGTTACACCAATTGTTTGTTACAGTCAGGTCACCAGATGCTCGCTCACATCAAGAGGGCGCATTGTCAGGAGGCGGAGGCACAGAAGGCTCAGGAGGACCTTCGGGCCGAGGTTCGCTAGATGAGTTCGAGCATCTTGCCGAGGAGAAGGCGGCGGACATCGAAAGTCTTCAGGATGCGCTCTGCGAAGAGGAGTTCGCTTCGGTCGGGCTAAAGATCGCACTGGCCCTAGAGGAGGAGAGAAGGAAGTCGAAAATAGAATCGTCGAACTGGAGATCCAAAGGGAAGTCGATCTTGGAGGCAATGACCCGGGCCGTAGAAGAGTTTAAGACCTCTCCCGAGATGCAGAACCTGAACGTCGAGTTCGAGGAAAGTGGGCGCGAAGCTGGGAGTAGTCCAGTTTCCGTCCAGATCGGCTTTTGGATTGAGGAGGGAAGACGATATGGAGCGGGACCGTCTAATGGTTACGGTAGTTTGACTTTTGTCTTTTTTTTGCATTTGACGTAGTGGTTGTCGTGGTTGAAAACCGTGTAGGGATCTCCACCGGCTTCTTTCTTCCGACAATCTTTTGGTTTACGGGTTCTGATTTGCTCATTGTTAGGACGAGGCTTTTGCTTCTGTTCTAACATGGCTTACGGTGGTGCGTTAGGATCGTCGTAGTGCTCTCTCCTCTCCATTGTTGTGCTATATCGACGAGGTCTTCGTTTGCTTACATTAGGGGTTTTCTTAGTCCTTCGGGTTCCCTACGGGCTGAGGGGGCACATTAGGGCCATTGTCAAAGCCTCTCCCCTCCCCTCGTCTAAAATGAATGAGGCCTTCAAGTTTGCTCACGTTAAGACGAGGTTCTCTCCTCCTATTCCTAACGGGCTGTTGTGGCACATAGGGCTGTTTGTGGTTGCAGAAAACCGTCCGTGCCCGCCGCCCGCAGGCCGCCGGGGCTGGGCCGCGGGACCTGTGCAAACGAAGTCCCCGTCCGGAACCGGTGGGGTGGTGGCTCCGGCAGGACCTCCGACGGTTGGTGCAGAAATCCGTCGCCGCCGGAGGTCGCCGCAAAGGCACTGCAAAACGAGTCCCGCGACCGGTGGGTGGTGCTCCGGCAGATGTCCGACGGTCAGTTTTTCCGGCCAACAGTAATGGAGTGCTCGGAATGAGAGAGATGTGAGGAGCTTAGAGAGTCTAGTTTCAGAGGAGCTTAGCCTTTTATGTCGGGAGGGGTCCTTTTTATAGCGGAGCTTAGTTGATGGTGACGGCTGTGCCGTCTGGGAGAGTCGTCGGCAGCATGGAGTTTGGTACGGAGAGGAAGGCGTCGTCCGTAGATCGTGGGAGCCATAAGTCGTGGGGCCGCATGGAGTCCGGTACGGAGAAGGGCGCGTCCGGGAGATCGTGGGATTGTTATTACTGGCGAGTTCGTCGCCGCATGGAGTCCGGTACGGAGAGGAAGGCGCCTCGGTCTTGCCATGGCGACAGTTCGTCGCAATGGAGTTCGGACTGTAACAGAGTTCGGCGAGGGGAAGCTGGGGGAGTTCGTCTGGCTGAAGGGTCGGCCATCTGTAGAGTTCGGCGCGGGACGGTTGCGAGGAGTTCGACCGCTGAGAGGCCCGAAGAAGCTCGGGCTGGCCAGTTGAAGGACTTCGGTTGCTAGTTGGTTCGGCCAGGGCTCGCTGAGGAGTTCGGTTGCCTATGGGTCGGTCCGGGAAGGGTTCGGCCACTGGCTCGCCTTGAAGTTGGTCCGAAGGAGTTTCGGCGGGGGGTGTCCTGAATGGGTTCGGACTTGTAGGGAGAGTTCGGTGAAAGGGAAAACCGGGGAGGAGCTCGGTATGGCCCAACGGGCGTCTCGGGAGGAGTCCGTCTCCGAAGAGTCCAGCCGCTTGAGTCAAGGAGCTCGGCGCCGTCAGGAAGTTCGGCCCTGGCGCTGGGGGTTGTCCTCTTAGGCAGCGGCTACCTCTGGCGCAGGGGAGTTCGGCCTAGCAGTCGGCCCGGACTTGGTGCAGGGAGTTCGGGCCTCTAGGCAGTAGCGGGATTCGGCCAGCACACCTTAGCCGCCCTAGGCAGTTTCCCGGACCTTGGTGCAGGGGAAGGCAGTTCGGCCCGGACCTTGGCGCAGGGAGTTCGGCCTGGCGCCTGGCGCTAAAGCTCTTCAAGCGGCTACAGGCTGAGCGTGCCGACGGGATCTCCCCAAAGTAGCCCCCCACTCCCGAGTTTCAAAATTTGAAGGAGGGGAGTACCAAAACAGGCGACTGCCGAAGTCTTTTCCAGGCTCAGCGCAGCGCTGTAGTTGAGGCAGGCTGTGGGGGAGCTCATCTCAGTCGATGTTTGGAGTTTGAATGGAACTCGTTCCAAGAAAGACGATGAAGCTGATGTTGAAGCCGAAGTAAAACTCGCCTCCCTTCGGTCGAGTCGGATTTCGAGCTGCCTTCCTTGGGGGATTATTTTTCAGTTGAAGTCGACTCGAGGGAGACCTGATGTTGAAGCTTGCAAACTCGCCGCCCTTCGGTCGATTCTTATCTTGAGTGCGGCCGAGCTTCTCCTTCAGCCGAGCTTCCCTTCGTGGGCTCCGGTCTTAGCGCGCGGGGGGAGGTTGCGCTGCAGCCTTCGGTTCCTTCTCTCGGCGGGGAGATTCTTATTCGCCGAAGTGAGATTCGGTCCTCGGGAGATCTTATCTCTAGCCGAGGTTGGTGCTCGTGTTAGGACGAGGTTCTCCTCCTGTTCCTAACCGAGGTTGTTCGGTCGCTCGGGAGATCTTATCTCTAGCCGAGGTTGGTGCTCGTGTTAGGACGAGGTTCTCCTCCTGTTCCTAACCGAGATTGTTCCGGTCGCTCGGAGAGATCTTATCTCTAGCCGAGGTTGGTGCTCGTGTTAGGACGAGGTTCTCCTCCTGTTCCTAACCGAGGTTGTTCCGGTCGCTCGGGAGAGATCTTATCTCTAGCCGAGGTTGGTGCTCGTGTTAGGACGAGGTTCTCCTCCTGTTCCTAACCGAGGTTGTTTCCGGTTCTCGGATGTTTCGGGAGAGATCTTATCTCTGCTCACTTGTTGTTAAGGGTCGTTATTTGGTTAGGAGAGATCTTATCTCTGGCCGAACTTGCGGAGAGATCTTACTCTGGCCGAGGTTTTTCCCTCGCCGGGAGAGATCTTATCTCTGGCCGAGCGGGAGAGATCTTAATCTCTGGTGCTGGTGTATTATCTCTGGCCGAACTTGTGTTCGGGAGAGATCTATCTCTGGCCGAACTTTGCCTCGGAAGAGAGATCTTATCTCTGGCCGAGGTTTGCGGTTCGGGAGAGATCTTCTCTGGCCGACCTTGTTGTTCGGGGAGATCTTTATCTCTGGCCGAACTTTGTTCGGGAGAGATCTTATCCTGGCCCCGGGAGAGATCTTATCCTGGCCGACCTTGTTGTTCGGGAGAGATTTATCTCTGGCCGAACTTGTTTTCGGTGGAGGATCTTATCTCTGGCCGACTTGTTGTTCGGGAGAGATCTTATCTCTGGCCGACTTTTGTTCGGGAGAGATCTTATCTCTGGCCGAACTTTTGTTCCGGGAGAGATCTTATCTCTGGCCGAACTTTGCCCTCGAGAGATCTTTATCTCTGGCCGAGTTGCGGTCGGGAGAGATCTTATCTCTGGCCCGACCTGTGTTCGGGAGAGATCTTATCTCTGACCGAACTGCTCGGGAGAGATCTTATCTCTGCCGAGGTTGCTTTTCGGGAGAGATCTTATCTCTGGCCGAAGGTGGTCTCGATCGCTTATCTCTGGCCGAAAGGGATCTTATCTCTGACTGAGGTTGTCTTCGAGAGATCTTATCTCTGATCGAGGTTATCATGATTGCTCGAAAGAGATCTTATCTTCTAGTTGCCGAGGTCGACTCGGTTGCTCAGAAGGGATCTTATCTCTAGCAGAGATTATCACGGTCGCTCGAAAGAGATCTTATCTCTGATCGAGATTGGCTCGATCGCTGGGGAGAGATCTTATCTCTGATCGAGGTTGTCACGATCGCTCAAGAGAGATCTTATCTCTAGTCGAGAATGGTTCAATCGCTTAGGAGAGATCTTATCTCTGGCCGAGGTTGTCTCCAATCTTATCTTTGGTCGAGGTTGTCTCGATCGCTTGGGAGGGATCTCATCTCTGACAGTCGAGGTTACCTCGGGGGAGATCTCATCTTTTGCAATCGAGGTTGCCTCGGGGGAGATCTTATCTCCTGCCTGCGGGGGAGATCTTATCTCCTGCGGCCGAGCTTGTGCTCGCGTTAGGACGAGGTTCTCCTTGTTCCTAACGCGGCGATTATTGACTGCTGCTCTCCTGTCATCGCATAGTTTTCGCATCCAGAAATAATATTATGCAGAGGGGAGAATTTTACCGAAGGAAATCTGACAGCGCGCTTTCGTTTGAGGGGTCGACGGGGCGTTGTTCTCTCGGAGCTCCTCGAGCAGCAAGTCCCGTCCAGATGACCTCCCTCTATCTCATGCCGGCCTTCATAATTTGGACCATGCTTCTCTTGACTTTGTCGCTGGGGAGATGACAATCACGATGTAGCTAGCTCCTAGCTCCTCCCGGGGTGGCGTTGATGACGCCGCAGGACGGCCAACCTTCTTCTTTTTCCGGTTACGGCAGGTGCCTATAGCCGATCTTTCTCCTTGATCGCGCATGTTTGGAGAGGCCGTAGTCCTTCAGGTCTTTGGCGGTTGGCTCTTAACTTTGCCGAGAAATTTCGAGTTAGAGGAGCGGGTCGTAGTTGTGGAACCTTCTGGGAGGGGGCTTCGTTCCGTCCTTGCCGGCGCCGAACTTTATTTTGGAGGTTGAGTTGAGGAGTTCGGCTTTCCACCGAGCTTCATTTTACCTTGATGCCGAGCTTTGGGGGGAGCCCGGCTTTTCTCCGAGCCGAACTTCTTTCCGCTTCGGCGGGGAACTTCTGCTCTCTGTTTCTCTCTTCGGGGCGATTGGGCTCTTCCTTAAGGCTGATTTCTCACGCCCTCATGGCGGCTTGCTGGTGGAGTCGCTACCGGAGGCTGCTGTAAAGCGTGCAACGCCTCCGTGAGGCCACGGCCACGGATCTGTCAGTCAAGCAGGTCGAACTGCTTCACATCCACCGCGGGTGCAGGTGGAACCTAGGCCGCCGGGGCTGAAGCAGGAGCAGACGGGCCTGGACGGGATCGGGTCGCAGAGGCCACCGAACGCCGTGCGGAAGCTCTCCTGGGTGGCGTTTTCTCTTCGAAAGAGAAAAGGAAGATCTCTGGAGAGGGAAGAGAAGGGTCGCCGAGCACTCCTTTAAGAACAAGGGAACCTCGAAGGTTCAATTCCTTCTTCCAGCGCCAATCTGTTGGTGCAGAAATCCGTCGCCGCCGGAGGTCGCCGCAATCAAGGCCGCTGGGCGCCGCCGGGGACCTGCAAAACGAAGTCCCGTCCGGAACCGGTGGGGTGGTGGCTCCGGCAGGACCCTCCGACGGTTGGTGCAGAAATCCGTCGCCGCCGGAGTCGCCGCAATCGAGGCCGCTTGGGCGCCGCCGGGGACCTGCAAAACGAAAGTCCCGTCCGGAACCGGTGGGGTGGTGGCTCCGGCAGGACCCTCCGACGGTCAAGTTAGTTTCCGGCCAACAGTAATGGAGTGCTCGGAATGAGTTCCGGAGCTTAGAGATGTGGAGGAGAGCTTAGAGAGTCGAGAGTTCAGAGAGCTTAGCCTTAGTATGTCGGGAGGGGTCCTTTTATAGCGGAGCTTAGTTGATGGTGACGGCTGTGCCGTCTGGCAGAGAGTCGTCGGGCAGCATGGAGTTTGGTACGGAGAGGAAGGCGTCGTCCGGTAGATCGTGGGAGCCATACCGGCGAGTCGTGGGCCGCATGGAGTCCGGTACGGAGAAGAAGGCGTCATCCGGTAGATCGTGGGAGCCATACTGGCGAGTCGTCGGCCGCATGGAGTCCGGTACGGAGAGGAAGGCGCCGTCCGGGTCTTGCTGCAGGCGACAGTTCGTCCAATGGAGTTCGGACTTGTAACAGAGTTCGGCCGAGGGGGAAGCTGGGGGAGTTCGTCTGGCTGAAGGGTCGGCCATCTGTAGAGTTCGGCCGCGGGACGGTTGCCGAGGAGTTCGACCGCTGAGAGGCCCGAAGAAGCTCGGCTGGCCAGTTGAAGGACTTCGGTTGCTAGTTGGTTCGGCCAGGGCTCGCTGAGGAGTTCGGTCGCCTAGGGTCGGTCCGAAGGGGTTCGGCCACTTGGGCTCGCCTGAAGTCGGTCCGAAGGAGTTCGGCCGTGGGGTCCGAATGGGTTCGGGCTTGTAGGAGAGTTCGGCTGAAGGGAAAACCCGGGAGGAGCTCGGATGGCCGAAACGGGCGTCTGGGAGGAGTCCGTCTCCCGAAGAAGTCCAGCCGCTTGGAGTCCAAGGAGCTCGGCCGTCAGGAAGTTCGGCTGGCGGTGGGAGTTCGTCCTCTAGGCAGTTTGGCCCGGACCTTGGCGCAGGGGAGTTCGCCTCTAGGCAGTTCGGCCTGGACCTTGGTGCAGGGGAGTTCGGCCTCTAGGCAGTTCGGCCCGGACCTTGGCGCAGGGAGTTCGGCCTCTAGGCAGTTCGGCCCGGACCTTGGTGCAGGGGAGTTCGGCCTCTAGGCAGTTTCGGCCCGGACCTTGGTGCAGGGGAGTTCGGCCTCTAGGCAGTTCGGCCCGACCTTGGCGCAGGGGAGTTCGGCCTGGCGCCTGGCGCTAAAGCTCTTCAGCGGCTACTGGTTACATTGGGCTGAGCGTCGGGCCGGGCTTCGGCAGGAGCGGGATTTATCCCCAACAAGGCTATTGTCAGAGCTCCTCACCTCGTCTAAAATGAATGAGATTTTCGAATTTGCTCACGTTAGGATGAGATTATCCTCATGTTCCTAACGGGCTATAGGGGCACATTAGGGCCGTTGTCAGGGCCCCTCCTCTCATCTCGTCTAAAATGAACGAGGTTTTCGAGTTTGCTCACGTTAGGATGAGGTTCTTCCCCTGTTCCTGACGGACTGTAGGGGCATATTAGAGCCGTTGTCAGAGCCTCTTCCCTCATCTTGTCTAAAACGAATGAGGCCTTCGACTTTGCTCACGTTAGGATGAGGTTCTTCTATTCCTAACGGGCTGTAGGGGCACATTCGGGCCGTTGCTAGGGTCTCTTCCCTCATCTCATCTAAAATGAATGATGCCTTCGACTTTGCTCACGTTAGGACGAGGTTTTCCTCCTGTTCTTAACGGGCTGTAGGGGCATATTAGGGCCATTGTCAGGACCTCTTCCCTCCTATCTTAAATAATCGGAGGTCTTCGACTTGCTCATGTTAGGACGGGATTCTCCTCCTGTTTCTAATATGGTCACTTTTGATTGCTTCTTTCCTGTCATCACATAGTTTTTGCACCAAGAAACAATAATATTGAAATAGAGGAGTTTTATTGAAGAAAAATTACTGCCAGTACATTCTCAGATTTTCTGAATTTCAAGGTTGTGGGAGTGTTGTTCCTCCGAGCTCCTTCAAGCAATAAGTTCCGGGCCGGACGACCTCCTCTATTTCATACGGACCTTTCTAATTTGGGGCAAGCTTCTCCTGACTTTAAGGCTGAGAGATGGCGGTTCGTCGAAGTACTAAGTCTCCTAGAGATAGTGTTGATGATGTCGAGAGGTGGCCGATCTTCTTGTTGTTCCTCCCTTATTGGTGGTTCTGGCTGCGGCAGCACCCTTGGTTGATCTTCTCTTGCTTCAGGCCGGCGTCTGAGGAATCGACCTAGCCGGCCTCTCCTGATGAGCTCCTCGATCTCGTCTTGGAGCTGAATGCATTTTTCAGTATCGTGGCCGTGGTCACGATGGTAGAGGCAGTATTTGCTAGGATTGCGTTTGCTAGGATGAGTGCGCATCCTTTCAGGCCTCAGCAGTTGCTTCTTGATCTCCATCAATACTTGCATTTTTGGAGCATCGAGGGGGACGTAGTTGTGAAACCTTCTGAGGGGAGAACTTCTTCGTGCCCTTCTGTCGGGACTTCTTTGATGATGAGCTCGAGGAGTTCGGACTTGCTTGCGCTTGGAGGGAGTCCGTAAGCGCGGTCGAACTTCATTCGGCCCTCCATCAGCTGCGGGTTTATTAGACTCTCTCGTCTGCCGCTCTTCTGCGGCCTCCTCGTTCTTCAATTTGAAGGCTTCTTCCACTCGGGCATGTCCTTCAGCCCGAGTTAACAGATCAGCAAAGTTCCTTGAGTACTTCTCCAGGAAGAACAACAAATCATTCTTCTGAAGGCCGTTCTTGAGTGCGGCCATTGCAACAGACTGGTCCAGGTTTCGGACCTCCAATGCAGCAGTATTAAACTGGGTAACATAAGCCTGGATAGATTCTTCCTCCTGTTTGATATTCATCAGAAAATTCGAACCTCGGTGGGGATGTAGGTTGCTAACAAAATGAGCCATAAATTGATGGCTTATCTGGTCAAAGGAGAAGATCGTACCTGGCTTCAACATCGAGTACCAGCTTCTTGCTACTTCCTTTAAGGTAGATGAAAAAGCTTGGCATAAGATGGCGTCTGATGCGCCATGGAGCAGCATCATAGTTCGGAAGGCCTTCAGATGATCGATCGGATCAGAGGTTCCATCGTAGCTTTCAAATTGGGGAAGCTTGAAGTTCTTCGAAACATGCTCTTGGATAATTCGGAGAGAGAAAGGGGGATCGGTGCAGACGTCGTCATGGTGAGCCGGGGCGACGTGGCGGAGTTCCTCAATCTGTCGGTCCATCTCGTGCAGTTTCTGATCGAGGACGTCATCTCGATCGCAGATCTTGGAAGGCTTCCGACTGTAGATGGGAAAAGTCTCTTCTGGAGAAAAATCATGATCCAAAAAAGGATCCTCTGCTCTCTGTTTTTTCTTCCCAAGGACGACAGGTATGCTAGCCCAAGTGCGCCTCCCTGGGATCGATTCCTGACATCCCGATTGCGGGTTTTCTGACGGAACCGCCACCGAAGGTTGCCATATGGCCTGCACCATTTCGGTTAGGCCTTGAACCCGCTACATCAGCAGGTTAAACTGCTCCGGATCTACCGTGGCCGTCGGTGGAGGAGGTTGAAGTGCCGGCGATGGAGTAGGAACGGATGGATTTGGCTCAGATCTGACGGCAGAAGCGGTAGATCTCCGGGTAGTCGCCTTCTTTGGAGGCATTTCTTGGGATTGAGGGAGAGGATGGAGATGAACCCTGAAGAAGATTCACAGGGTCGACCGAGCACTCCTTTAAGAACAAGGGTACCTCAAGAACAGAGATCCCTTCTTCTAGTGCCAATCTTGTTGGTGCAGAATCTGGTTGACGCCGAATCGAGCTGGAGTTGAGGAAAAAGAGGTCGCCGTCGGTGACCTGCAAAATAAAGTCCCGTCCGGAGTCGATAGTGGTGGCTCCAGCAGGACCCTCCGACGATCAAGTCAGCTCTTCTGGCCAACAGAAATGGAGTGCTCAGGAAGAATTCAGCAGAATTTTGGGAAGGAGAAGAGAGCTTAAAGAAAACGTATCTGGAGGGTCTCTTTTTATAGATGGAGCCTGTAGCAGACTGATAGTGACAGCTGTAACCGTCCGGTAATGGGCCGCTCGGGGCCACGTGAGGTTTGCTACGGAGAGAGGCGCCGCCTGTAGCAGACTAATAGTGACGACCGTAACCGTCCGGTAGTGGGCTGCTTGGGGTCACGTGAAGTTTATTACGGAGAGAGGTGCCGCCTGTAGTAGACTGATAGTGACAGCCGCAACCATCCGGTAATGGGCCGCTCGGGGCCACGTGGAGTTTGTTACGGAGAGAGGTATCCGTTGTCGTGATGTGCCCATTCGTCGAGATTTTATAGTCGAAGTTCGGAGGAAGCAGGCGTTGGTAAGTGAAGAGCTTTGACATACATCAATTCCAGAGGAGTTCGGACTCCTAAAGGGCATACGGCTAGAGGAGATCATCCGGAAGGAATGCTAGTTGAAATTCGAAAGTAATCCACTGGAGGAATCTGGGTGGAGTTCGACTGATGGAGAATTTTTAGGAAGTTAGTCCGACTGATGGAGAAGTCCGACTGAAGGAGAAGTCTGGAAGGAGTTCGGCTAAAGGAGAAGTTCGGATGAAGTCCGACTGATGAAGAAGTTCGGTCGAAGGAGAAGTCCGGAAGGAGTTCGACTGACGGAGAAGTCCGACCGAAGGAGAAGTTTGGAAGGAGTTCGACTGATGGAGAAGTCAAGAATGAGTTCGACTGATGGAGAAGCTCGGCTGAAGGAGAAGTTTGGGAGGAGTTCGGCTGAAGAAGAAGTCCGGATGGAGTCCGACTGATGGAGAAGTTCGGTTGAAGAAAAAGTTCGGAAGGAGTTCGATTGATGGAGAAGTTTGGATGAAGTTCGGCCGTCGGAGGAGTTCGGTTGCTGGAGGAGTCCGAAAGGGGTTCGGCAGCTGGAGGAGTCCGGAAGGAGTTCGAAAGGGGTTCGGCCGCTTAGAGGAGTTCGAAAGGGGTTCGGCCGTTGGAGAAGTTCGGTTACTGAAGGAGTCCGAAAGGGGTTCGGCCGTTGGAAGAGTTCGAAAGGAGTTCGAAACGGATTCGGCCGCTGGAGGAAGAATTCCAGATCGAAGCTCTTCCGTGATTATCAGTTACATTAGGCTAAGCATCAAACTGAACTTCGGCGGGAGCGGGGTTTATCCCCAACATTATGCAACTTAATGTGACATGAAAAATACAATATAATCATAAACATTTAGCCTTTTCTTAACTATTTAGGGCTGGCTTATAGATTCTCATTTGCCAAGTATCCCTATGTGAAGATCTATAAATCTGATGTTTATACTTAGGATTTTTTCTAGTTTATGTCATGGTCTAATACGAATTGATTAGGATTTTTAAAAAAAAATGATCAACATACCTTTAGATTCCTCATACTTTGAAAGAGGTTTGCACTTGATTAATACTTTTTATTACTTTGTAGATCTTTGGTCTTAGAATTTTGACACAAATGAAATGGTGAATGCATTTTCATTAAAATGTTTTTGATCACTAATAGACCCTTAATGGTTTAGCCTATGTGACATGGCCAAAAGTTAATGCAAAGAACATGAAATATAGGCCCACGTACACAGTTCAGACCAGCAATTATCATCATTGTTCTAGAAAGTGGTCTATGCAACTACATATGCTGATGTACCCCCTAGTTTCTTCTGATGGCTGAATTGTGGGCACCCATGCAGACTCCAAAAACTCAAGTACCTGCATATGTGGCCTAGGTGGATGTCGGCTGGGCAAGTTAACTTGCAAATGCTGCAGTTTCTCATGTGTGGCTCAGTATGGATCATAAAGTCGCTTACCCTACTGCAAGGCTTGAGGGCATGTGAACCTTAAAACCTAAGTTTCTTGTGAGACTGTGAGACTTAGACAAGTAGATGGCGATGGGTAGTCTTCCATGGTGGACAATAGGAGGTGGTAGCTAGCAGATGAAGTAGATAGTGAGATTATAGGATGAGGTGATGACAGCACTCTAATAATTTTTCCCGTCCATCTCCCTCCCCCCTCTTACCTCCACTTTCTTTTCTCCTCTATGTTCTCCCACTCATTCTTAATTTAATATTTCTTTCACTAATTTATTTATGGTATTTTATCTTTTTTATTTGTGTGTATTTTATTTGTATTCATTTATAAATAAAACCATCTAGGTGGCTGCATATTGCTTAACAGCTAGGAGGTACCTTGGTTGGTTGTATATTTTGGCTGCTTTTTGGAGCCTAATGACATTTGAAAACCTGAAGTGGTAATGCATGGCCTGAGAAAAATAGAGTTGTATCAG